>CAJUXJ010000012.1:0-38098 GCA_910589775.1 Avena eriantha
ATTTATGGGGACAAATTGATAGATTGTATACCATTGCTAGAAACGTGTGCTCTACTTATAATGTTACTTATTGCTTTGATAAATCTTGTTGCTGCAGGAGGTACAAACACCTCCCTTTTCAATGTGAGTATAATGATGATGTTACCAATCTTCTTATGTTAAGGGAAATTATGACTTTTATGATGTGGAACAAATTGAGGAATTTATTGCTTGGAAGGGTGCTTTTGAACTTGCTAGTTTGCTTGAAAATATTGATGATTCACTTTATAAGTATGAGGTTTATGGTATACTTAAATTTTGCTTTCATAATTACAAGGAAGAAAACAACTATATTCTTGAATATATGAATAGATGCTTTGCACAAATGGAAGAGACTAGTGCTTTGCAGGATCCTATGGAAGAAGAAATTGATGAACCTGAAATCTCATTAGATGAAAAAGAGGAGGAGAGTGATGAACAAAAGGAGGAAGAATGGATTAGCTACCCATGCCTACCTTCTAATGAGAGTAACTTTTTATCCCTTACATTATTTGATTGTCCTCCATGCTTACCAAAGGAGGATGAATGTTATGTTCCTGAGGTTTCTCTTGAAAATGTTTATAATAAAGCTCTAGTGCATGTAGATCATGAAGAGAATGCTTTATGTGATAGTTATATAGTTGAGTTTCTTCATGAGGCTACGGAAAATTATTATGAGAGAGGAAAATATGGTTGTGGAAGTTTTCATGGTATTGAAACACCTCTCTATGTGCTGAAAGTTTTGGAGTTACTCTTGTTTTATCTTCCTATGCCTGTCACTTTGTTATTTCCTTACACGATTCCTATGCATAGGAAGTGGGTTAGACTTAAATGTGTTTTGAATTTGCTTCTTGATGCTCTCTTTTAATTCAACTCATATTCCTTATGAGAGCATCCTCTCAAACTTTTATGCCTGAAGATGATAATATGTCTATTATTCTTGGGAGACCTTTTTTTAAATACTGCAGGAGCTGTTATTAATTATAGTCAAGGGAAGGTGACCTTCAATGTTAATGACAAGGAACACATTGTCTATTTCCTCAAGAAGATTGAAAGGACTTATAGTTTGAATTCAATTGAACATGTTGAAGGCATTCAAGTTGGAGAAATATATTGTCCCATACCAAGAGAAAAATCTGAAATTGTTATGATTGGGACCATTGCTATCAAGGTTGAGGTAACATAATCATTAGTGGAATACAAAGTTTTGTCTCATATGAAATTGTTTTGGTAACAAGACCTGATCAACCTTGTTAACAAAAGGATTTCATTAAACAAAACAATGTTTTCACCGTGATTATCTCCACTTACTTCTATTATATCCATTTTAGTTTTTGCTTATGCCTAACTTAAAGGCGTTAAAGAAAAGTACTTATTGGGATATAACCCAAATTTTTTAGATGAGTCTTGTAAGTTATTACCTCAGTAATAACCGCTCCTTATCCTTTTTATTTGCTTTTTGTGCCAAGAGTAACCTCTAATGAGAGTGAAGTGATGATTGGGAAAGTTGCTGTCCCGAAACAGATTTATGTGCTTCACCGTAAATATTTGTGAGAGAGTTATATATGTCGTATTGAGCTGTAATTTTTTGTTCTTCTGCCCCAGGTTGTTATATAACTTTCGTTAGTTCAACACTTTTTGATTTGAGCAACATAAGGACTTCTAAAAAATTCGTCTTTACCTGCTTGTCTGTTTTGACAGATTTCTGCCATTTTCTTCATTCGCTTCTTGTTGGTTCCTTCTTGAGTTATTTTGGGGAATTGAGCTTTTTGAGGGAAGTGCCACAGTAGCTAGTGTTCTAATGGAAGTTTATTTGGTGTTAGAACTGAACCTTAAGACTTATTTATCTTGAGTGCACTAATGTTGCTAATGAGATTGTGTGAAGTTTTGTATGAAGGAGAAATTTTAAGTGTATGGAAGGAATGAGTAATGAGATGAAGGATGGAATAAAGCTCAAGCTTGGGGATGCCACGTGTGTCACCCCAAGAAATATCCAAGAAGTACAAGCGTCAAAGCTTGGGGATGCCCAAGGCATCCCCTTCTTTATCAATAAAAATCTCAGGTTTCTTCCAACCACTTTATTTTTATTGTTTCATGCACAGTTCTGTTGTTCTTGGAGCGTCTTCTTTTTAGTTTTTCGTTTTGGTTTTTAGTTTGCGTGGTTTGTTTATGAATAAATTGGTTGGACCCCCCTCTTTCATACATTGGTGTTCAAATGGTTTGGTTTGGCTTGGAAAAGAGTAGGAAAGCTCATGCTTAAGTGGTAAAGAGAGCTTGTTTTTGACTGTGGCCTATGCTTTGTCATGCCATGCTTGATATTGTTTTGGCTTTATGCTTAGTATTCTTTGCTGCAGCATGACTTGTTATAAACAATTGAGACTGCTTAATGTGCCTTGGATGAATCATGCGTTGTTTTAGCATATTAAAGCATAGTATAGTGGTATTCTCCTTTGATGCTTTATTTGGGTTGACTTGGCACATGCTCACACCATGTTATGACTATCCCAAGTCACCATAAGACTTTATGACCCTTTAGTTTTCAACTTGTAGTATCACTTTATGCTTTGATTAATGATGTGTTGTCGCTCTGCATGATTATGGCCATTATTGCTCTCTCGTTTGTCGCTCCCTTACTATTGCTAGCCTTCACTTTCATTGAGTATGTTTTACTCAAGTTTCCAACTCCCTAAACCAAATATTGCCAAAGTGTCCACCATACCTACCTATTAGCATCATTTTCTACTTCCGTGCATATTCAATCTGCCTTGTTTTCTTCCGAATAAAATGTTTGCTTGTTATGAGAAAGTTAGTTAGTAAAGCTCTCACGAACTTGATGGCACACTTTAATTTCTTGCACTTAATAAACCTGAACCATTGCGTCCTTATTTGTTGTGCATATGCTTGCGCTTTATGAGTTGAAGTTAGCAGAACCATGTATCATGGGGACCGCTTTCAACACTTCATTGGTACTTTGTACCTAGTTGATATAATGTTCTTTTGCTTATGGATCCCGGCGGTGTGAAATAAAAGTGAAACTTGTAAGATCATGGAGTTTGTATGTATGTTAGTGAAACACCGGGGCCGCTAGCCTAAGCCATTCCTAATTATGGTGGAAACTTGCAGCATAACCATAATGATCATTCTACGAAGCATCCTCAATAAAAATCTATGCACATAGTAAATAAAAAGATCGCCGAGATGCTCATTGTCTGCTTGCCTTGTCTTTTGATTATGGGATAGCTCCCGTGTCATGTGCAATGGGTACCCCGTTGGCGGTTCTCTATGATACGTATATACTTACAATGACAAGAGCTTACTTGTGACTGAAGTTGAGTAGCATGAGGACCGGTCTTCGTAAGTAAGGGGCATGAGCCATCAATTTTTAACTTGTCAAGCATATCCTCTTAGTTGTGTCACTTTCACCTTAACCACATTAAATATGCTTATGATAGGGGCAATGAGAGCTCAAAGCTAACGAGTACCATACTTTCAGCATTTGGAAGCCTTTCAAACTATTCTAAACCTTTTCATTTCCTTGTTGAGTCTCCACTTATTCTTTGCGCACTTTCTTGAGAGCATAGTGGCCATTCTTAGTTCTATGTGCATTGTCCCAAGACTTGTTGATTGATGCATACCTTGATATTGCTTGTTTTAAACTATTTGTATCTAGTCACTCTTGTAAACTTTGAAGGTGTCCTATGCATTTATGTTTGCTACTCTTTGAGGGACAAGCCGAATGCCACTTTGCTATGTTTTCTTTATGTGAAACAAACAAACATCTTGCAAAGCATTGTTATTCATGAATGTTTTGTTTGTGCCTTTTCATGTTGCATCATAGTTTCTTTGTCTTATTGCTAGAACTTTGTCTTTAATGTTATGATTGAAGTACTATGATCCCAGCTTTGAGTGTTTTACAAATACTTTGATCAAGTCTTTGATGGTGCATGTCACCTCAAAAATTATTCTTTGTTTTTATCACTTACCTACTCGAGGACGAGCAGGAGTTAAGCTTGGGGATGTTGATACATTGCAAATGTAGCTATAATTTTTGATGCTCCATGCTTGGTTTTATCCACTTTCTTGTGTCTTGTCCACACTTTGGAGTACTTTTCATATGATTTCTTGGACTAACCTATTAACAAGAGCCACAGTGCCAGCTGCCTGTTTTCTGCTGTTTTTGGTTCTAGGAAAGTCAGAAAATGAATATTCTCATAATTGGACGGGACAAAAGCCAAAGTGCCTATTTTTTCAGAAGACTCCGGGAGCCAGAATACGAGACGGAGGAGGGCCAGGGGCTGGCCACACCACCCCCAGGCGCGGGCTGGGCTTGGCCGCGCCAGGGCATGGTGTGGTGGCCCAGGCACCCCCTCGGTCTCCCTCTTCGCATATAAGAAGCCCTCTGGCCTAAAAACTTCGGGGGGTTCGACGTTTTTTCACAAAAAGTTCTGTTGTGCCACCGCCACCGAATGGGAGATTCGGGGGACAGAAAGTCTCTGTTCCGGCACCCTGCCGGGATGGGGAAGTGCCCTCGGAGCCATCTCCATCGATCTCCACCATCATCTCCATCGACCATCCATGTTTCTCCCATCTATGAGTGAGTAATCCCCCGCTGTAGGCTATGGGGATGGTAGGGATTGGATGAGATCGTTCATGTAATGGCATCAGATTGTTAGGGCATGGTGCCTAGTATCTTTTATTAGTGTTTTATGACTTTGTTGTGACTTGTTGTGCTTAATGCTTGTCACTAGGGCCCGAGTGCCATGATTTCAGATCTGAACTTATTATTGATTCATTATGATAGTATTGTTTTTGGTCTTATCTACAAGTTGTATACACACGTTGTTGTCCGGAACCTATGGCCCCAAAGTGACATAAATCGAGATAACCGGAAGGGAATGGCTTTGATGTTAGGATCACATGTGTTCACGAAGTGTTAATGCTTTGCTCCGGTGCTCTATTAAAAGGAGCACCTTAATTGCCAGTAGTTCCCTAGAGGCCCCGCTGCAAACGGACTAGCAGGACAAAAGATGTTGTGCAAGTTCTCATTGCGAGCACGTATGACTATATATGGAACACATGCCTAGGATTGTCTAGTACTTGGATGCTTTATCTTATTTATCTGCAATTTCCCTATGTTCTGATTGCTATGTGAGTTGTCTTGTCCATGCAACGCCCGTCCATCCATCCCGATGCCTACCGCACTCGAATCCCACTGTTTACTGCTTTTCTTACTACTGTCTTTGCTTTACTACTGCTGTTACTTTGCTATTCCCACTACAAAACTGTTGCTAATGATAAACTATTGTGAGCAAGATTGTTTCCAGGTGCAGCTGAATTGACAACCCAGTTGTTAAGGCTTATAAATATTCTTTGGCTCCCCTTGTGTCGAATCAATAAATTGGGTTTCACTACCCTCTAAAATATTGCGATACACCGCCTATACTTGTGGGTCATCACACCGGTGGATCCATATGTGGTATGTAAAAGGAACACACATTAAATGACTCTGTTTGTTGTTAGTAAAAAGAACACACATGCAATGACACTGGTGGATCCATGTATGGTCTCTGAAGAGAAAACACATGCAATGACTCTGGTCGTTGTTTGTAAAAAGAGCACACATGGAATGACACTGGTGGATCCATAGGTGGATTGTGAAAAGAGCACACATGCAATGATACTGGTGGATCCATATGTGGTATGTGAAAAGAACACACAAGCAATGACTCTGGTTGTTGTTAGTAAAAAGAACACACATGGAATGACACTGGTGGATCCATCTGTGGTCTTTGCATTTCATGGACAGTGGTGGATCCATATGTGGTATGTAAAAAGAACACACATGAAATGACTCCAGTTGTGGTATGTGAAAATAACACACATGCAATGACACTGGTAGATCCATGTGTGGTCTCTAAAGAAAACACACATCCAATGACTCTAGCTGTTGTTAGTAAGAAGAGCACACATTTCAATGACACCGGTAGATCCATATGTGGTATGTGAAAAGAACACACATGCAATGACTCCAATTGTTGTTAGTAAAAAGAACACACATGCAATGACACTAGTGGATCCATGTGTGGTCTCTAAAGAGAACACACATTTCAATGACACTAGTTGATCCGTATGTGGTATGTGAAAAGAACACACATGCAATGACTCTGGTTGTTGTTAGTAAAAAGAAGACACATGCAATGACACTGGTGGATCTATGTGTGGTCTCTGAGGAGAACACACATGCAATGGCACTAGTGGATCTATGTGTGGTCTCTGAAGAGAACACACATGCAATGACACTGGTGGATCCATATGTGGTATGTGAAAAGAACACACATGAAATGACTCTGGTTGTTGTTAGTAAAAAGACACACATGCAATGACACTGGTGGATCCATGTGTGGTCTCTGAAGAGAACACACATGCAATGACACTGGTTGTTGTTAGTAAAAACAACACACATGCAATGACACTGGTGGATCCATAGGTGGATTGTGAAAAGAGAACACACATTTAAATGACACTGGTGGATCCATATGTGGTATGTGAAAAGAACACACATGCAATGACTCCAGTTGTTGTTAGTAAAAGGAACACACATGCAATGACACTGGTGGATCCATGTGTGGTCTCTAAAGAGAACACACATTTCAATGACACTGGTGGATCCATATGTGGTATGTGAAAAGAACACACATGAAATGACTCTTGTTGTTGTTAGTAAAAAGAACACGAGTGCAATGACACTGGTGGATCCATGTGTGGTCTCTGAAGAGAACACACATGCAATGACACTGGTTGTTGTTAGTAAAAAGAACACACATGCAATGACACTAGGGGATCCATAGGTGGATTGTGAAAAGAGAACACACATTTCAATGACACTGGTGGATCCATATGTGGTATGTGGTATGTGGCTAGCAAGGCTGGGTAGCAAGTATAAGAGTTGAAGGAAACAAACAAACATACAAATGGTAAATACAAACATGCAATCTTCCTTGGAAGCACAAAAGATCTTAACTAGAGAAAACTAGACTTATGAGCAAATCAAGAAAGAAAGATGATGAAATTATTTTCCTCTAGAGTACTTCTATCTTTTTATTTTCAACTCTCAAAAAGGGTGTTGCTACTGACCAAGACAGGTTTGCCAAAACCAACTGAATTAACTCAATGATCCCAAAGTGCTACCAATACTAACAACAAGATCAATCATATAACCACGAATTGAAAACTATCATAAGCTATGCAATAGAGTGAATGATAGAACTTCTCATTAGTACTCCATAATGGAAACTCACACCAAGGGATACAAATCTAACGAGAGAGGGGACACTTCCATAATGCAAACGATACTACAAAATAACTCCTCTATTCATGATATGACTCTACTAATAAGGTAAAAAGATAGAAGATAGTGATATGATACCGCGGCACTCCCCCAAGCTTGGAACAAACCAAGGGGATGCCAAACCTGATGACGAATTACTCCTTAGGTGGTGGTGGTATCTTCTCAATGAGCTCTCTGATTAGTTTCCCCAAGTCCTCAATCTCGAAGGTGAGATTACGAATCAGCTGTGAGTTTTGCTCAATGCGGCTCATGATCATGTCGTGTTGAGAATCCCAGCTCTTGTGATTCTTCTTCCATTCTTCCCACTTGGAGTCTTCTTTTCCTGCATGGTTATGAGCAAAGGTATGGAAGGTACTCTTGGTGTTCAGAGAAGGTGTCCTTGGTGCCAAACAGTGACGAGGAGCTTCCCCCCCAGTCTGCATCCGTGCAGTCCTTCTGATCCTGGCAGGGTTTGCCACCACTCCAATGCTTGCAATGGTAGTGCCGGTGTGTTTTGCCTCCTCTTCACTTTCACTCTTGTTCTCTTTCTCCTTCCCGGTGTCTTGGAGGTCTTCCTCCATAGGTTCCTTCCCTTTATCCTTGGCAGACACCATTGTGCTTCTAAACCTTCAAAGAGTATGTCCTAGCAGAAATAGATCGGAACAAAAACACGACGAAAACACAATATACGAACCTCGGGGGATCCGGGGGGTTATATACGAACCTCGGCGGAGTCCTGGATGGCCTCACCACCTGGGGGCACGGCCGGGGGTGGGCCCGCACCATGGGGTGGTGTGGGCCACCCTGGCTCCGGTTCCGTCCCTTTTTCGCTTCATAGCTTTCCTTATTGACTGAAAACTGCAAAAATATAGTTGGATTGTATTTTCGCGGAACTTTTCTTACTAGAACTGTTACCTAGTTGGAAACGGACTCTGCAGGTCTCTGAATTTGGTATTGAGTGGATCCTTCCGGAGTCATCACTTGAATATCATCGATATCTTCATCTTCATATACTTATTACTCGAGTCATAAAACCTTTCTCTTCCTTGTTACACCATTATCTCCACTTCCTGGAAATTTCTTTCACACAAAACTTCACACAGTTCTTATTAGCAACATTAGTATAAGAGAAGTGATAAAACCTTTTGAGTCCAACTTCGACTGAAAACCATCAAAACAAAAGTTACTGTAGCAAATCCTTTCGAAAACCCAAAAAGAATTCAAAAAGGAAATCGAATAAAGAAGCAAATGCAAGATTGGCAAAATCTGTCAAAACAGACCAGCAGGTAAAGATCAATTTTTTAGAAAATCTTCTGTTGCTAAAATCAAAACGTGCAAAACTAACGAAAGTTAAATAACAACCTGGGGCAGAAGCACAAAAAATTACAGCTCAATCCTATATACAGAGATCTCTCACGAATTTTTACGGTGAAGCACAAAAATCTGTTTCGGGACAACAACTTCCCCAAATCTTACTTCTCTCTCATTAGAGGTTGATCTTGACACAAAAACCAAACAAAACGGATAAGGAGTGGTTATTACGAAAGTCATAACTTCCAAGACTTAAAGAAACAAAAACAAACTAAAATCAAAAACAAATTGGGTTGTCTCCCATAAAGCTCTTTCTTTATAGCCATTAAGATGGGCATGATAATTTTGAAGAAGCTCTCATAGGGATATGATTTGAAGTGAAAGAGAGCATTAAGAAGAAAAAACACACGCACATTTAAGGCTAACCCACTTCCTATGCAAGGGAATTTTGCAAACAAACAAGTTATTGGAACCAAAGGCAACTTGCATAAGAAGGCAAATGAAGTGCAACATAAAAACTTTCAGCATAAAACGAGGAAACTTGATATTATTGAGATGCACAAGAACTCTTTTCCCTCTCTCATAATAGCTTTCAGTATCATGCATAAACTTAACAATATACCTATCACAAGGACTATCATAGCAATGATCACTTATTCTAACAGAAAACACAGGAATACTAGCTCTCATAACACTACTATGCGAAACAATATTAGAGGTATCCTTACAAAGGATAGTGTGTCCCTCTTTTTCATATTTAGCAACAAAGTCTTTCACATTTGCTACAATAGGTTCATCAATCATTTGTTTATCAGATTCAGCAGCCCTACTCATACTTTCATTAACCATACTAGCTATCATACAATGCTCCTTTGCCTTAACTGGGAAATGCATTTTCTCAATATAAGGTTTAGGTAAAACATGACTAGCAGTATAAACTTCAGTATTTCTTGCAGGAACACTCTCAGCAATATCTTTATAAGGTTCATGATACTTATTCCACTTCTTTTTAGGCACTTCGATATAAGAAGCAAAAGCCTTAAAATAAGAAGCAATAGCTTGAGAGTCTAGACCATAAGCATTTTTAATATTTTGAAAGTCATCAGTTCCCATAAAAGATTCAATGCATTCATAATCATATTTTATACCGGACTTTCTACCTTTGTCACTCTCCCAAGCTTCAGCATTGTCTTGAATACGGTCCAGAAGGTCCCATTTAACTTCTTCTTCCATGCGAGTGAATGATCCAACACACGAAGCATCCAATAAATCCTTGTCATGTAGAGGGAGCCTTGCATAAAAGTTATTGATAATAATATTTTTGGGGAGCTCATGAATGGGACATTTGAGCATTAGTAACTTCAATCTCCCCCAAGCTTGAGCAGTACCCTCTCCATCAAGAGGCCAAAAGTTATATATTTGATTCCGATCTTTATGAATTTCACTTGGAGGATAAAACTTTGAACAAAAGAGAGGCACTATTTCCTCCCATTCCAGAGCTTGACCATTCTTCAGCAGCTTATACCATTTCTCAGCTCTTCCTTTCAGTGATAATGAGAATAACTTCTTCTTAACTTGATCTGTAGTAATACCTGCACACTTGAACAACCCGCATAATTCGTGTATAAAGAGAAAATGATCACCGGGATGGACAGTTCCATCCCCAACATAGTAGTTATCCATAACACGATCAACAATTCTTGTAGGTATTTTGAAAACATATTTCTCAGCAGGTGGTGGCTTATCTACTACCTTAGCAGTGGTAGTAGCATTACCAAATAAGAAACTCAGCGAATTATCCATAATGAAAATAAAGCAACTAGCAGAAGTAAACAATACTCACAGTAGAAGTTTCCTTTACCAGTTCCACTCTCCAATAGCGCTTCACTCCCCGGCAACGGCGCCAGAAAATAGTCTTGATGACCCACAAGTATAGGGGGTGTATCGCAGTATTTTCGATAAGTAAGAGTGTCGAACCCAACAAGGAGCAGAAGGTGCTGGCTAGTGGTATGGATCAGGAATTCTCTGCAAATACTTAGCAAACGCATTTTTAGGGGTTTTCGATAAAGCAAGTAAACAAAGTACGAGTAAATAAAAGACAGTAGGAATAAATGCAGCAAGTGGCCCAATCCTTTATGCAGCAAAGGACAAGCCGATTGTATTTCTATAGATGACCAAACTTTCTCGAGGACACATGGGAAGACTGTCAAGTGCTTTTGCTTCATATAGTCGATCAATCTTCTCTAGCTTGCTAAGTGTTGTGTGGGTGAACCTGTGCTAATGTACCGTCCCATCCAAGACTTAATACATACTTGTGATTAAACCCCCTTGCAAACATCCATAAGTACAAGAAAGTAATTAAGGTAGAAACCTAACCACAGCTTTAAACTCTAAGACCCTTACGTCCCTTGTGCAATGGTTTCCTAACGGGGGTTCAGGTTTTTGTCACTCCAGCAACCCCTACGATTAGTAGCCAAATATACAGTGCATTACCCTAGAACCATATAGGTGAAGTGTCATGTAGTCGACGTTCACATGACACCACTAGAAGAAGTACACCACAACTTAAATAACAATCGATTGAATCTTTCTCAGCACAACTCCACTACTAACAACAAGACTTCTCCCATGTCCTCGAGAACAAAACGAACTACTCACAAGACATCATATGGATCATGATCAGAGATGGAATAATGATGTATAACAATCTGAACATACACAATAATTCAATGGTTCACTCAATAGCATCAACTACAAAGAGTAATCAACACCGGGAAAGTTTCCCCTATGAACTATAGCAAGATTCAACGCAATTGTTACAGCAATATGGAGATGGTGATGAGGGTGCTGATGGTGATGATGGTGGTGGTGATGATGATGATGATCCCGATGAAGTCCAGCTTGATGGTGGTGTTGATGGCAACGATCTCCCCTCTCCGGGAAGGAATTCCCCCGGCAGAAATCTGTCTGCCGGAGAGATCTTTCTCTCTCAGTGTTTTCCGCCCCGCAGAGGCGGCGAAATCTTTCTATGGTTGCTCCCCGAGTCTTAGGGTTTCGGGAGGAAGATATACGCCAGAGGGGAGAGGCTGGAGTGGGCCAGGGTGGCCACACCACTCCCTGGCGCGGCCTAGGCCTGCCCGCGCCATGGGGTGATGTGGGCCCCCTGTGGCCCATCTCCACTCCATCTTCTGGCATCCTTAATCTTCTGGAAAAATAGGATTTTCGGTATATTTTCCCGGATTTTCTGATCTTCGCGAATTTTGCCTCCAAACATCACCTTTTCCATCAGAATCCTGACTGCAGCGGTCCATGCTCCAAAAGTCATCAACCATGCAAAAACAGATGAAATAACATAAGTATCACCTCTCAATACGAAATATATCAATCAATAATAGTGAATTAAGACATAGAATAGTGATGCAAAATGGACGTATCAATGTGGTATGTGAAAAGAACACACATTAAATGACTCTGGTTATTGTTAGTAAAGGAACACACATGCAATGACACTGGTGGATCCATGTATGGTCTCTAAAGAGAACACACATGCAATGACTCTGGTTGTTGTTAGTAAAAGAGCACACATGCAATGACACTGGTGGATCCATAGGTGTATTGTGAAAAGAGCACACATGCAATGACACTGGTGGATCCATATGTGGTATGTGAAAAGAACACACATGCAATGACTCTGGTTGTTGTTAGTAAAAATAACACACATGCAATGACACTGGTGGATCCATGTGTGGTCTCTGAAGAGAACACACATTTCAATGACACTGGTGGATCCGTATGTGGTATGTGAAAAGAACACACATGCAATGACTCTGGTTCTTGTTAGTAAAAAGAACAGACATGCAATGACACTGGTGGATCCATATGTGGTATGTGAAAAGAACACACATGAAATGACTCCAGTTGTGGTATGTGAAAAGAACACACATGCAATGACACTGGTGGATCCATGTGTGGTCTCTGAAGAGAACACACATCCAATGACTCTGGTTGTTGTTAGTAAAAAGAGCACACATTTCAATGACACTGGTGGATCCATATGTGGTATGTGAAAAGAACACACATGAAATGACTCCAGTTGTGGTATGTGAAAAGAAAACACATGCAATGACACTGGTGGATCCATGTGTGGTCTCTAAAGAGAACACACATCCAATGACACTGGCTGTTGTTAGTAAGAAGAGCACACGTTTCAATGACACTGGTGGATCCATATGTGGTATGTAAAAAGAACACTGATGTCTACGCACTTCTATTCTTGTAGACAGTTGTTGGGCCTCCAAGTGCAGAGGTTTGTAGAACAGTAGCAAGTTTTCCCTTAAGTGGATCACCCAAGGTTTATCGAACTTAGGGAGGAAGTGGTCAAAGGTATCCCCTCTCAAGCAACCCTGCAATCAAGATACAAGAAGTCTCTTGTGTCCCCAACACATCCAATACACTTGTCAGGTGTATAGGTGCACTAGTTCGGCGAAGAGATAGTGAAATACAAGTGGTATGAATAATTATAAGTGGTAACAATGCCAGAAAATAGCTTGATGGTGTGGAAGAGACTAAAGGAAAACTGAAATAAAGATGGCAGCAAGCAAACATGTAACAGATCTAGTAGCAAACGGTGTTTCAGTTCTTAGAAACAAGGCCTAGGGATCATACTTTCACTAGTGAACACACTCTCATATAAATATATTATCTTCATGATACTACTCTAAACTACTCTCCGGTTGAACACTCTAATCGATGGTAGGGCTATAACAACACACCTCAAAGTTCTCTTTCCGCATCTAGATAACCCCACACTGTCACCTTGAGCACTAAATGGTTCCAACAAACACCACAATTTCATAAAGACATCCAACTCCAAATATAACACATAACAAGTATTTGTAATCTCTAGCCTAAGTGCCACCATGGTGTGCACACTGTCAACTTCACACACATGGGGAGAGCAGAGATCTATTAAAGCACTTGAGTAGCAAAGTAGATCTATAGATTACAAGCTCATGATCTCAATAAGATAATGCATAGAGAGAGATGAACACATAGCTACAGGTAGAACCCTTAGCCTCGAGAGAGAACTACTCCCTCCTCATCATGGGAATCAGCAACGGTGATGGAGATGGTGGTGGAGATTGATGGAGATGGCTCCGTGGGCACTTCCCCATCCCGACAGGGTGCCGGAACAGAGACTTTGTGTCCCCTGAATCTCCCCTTCGGTGGCGGCGGCGCATCGGAACTTTTCGTGGATTTCTGATTAACCATCTAGGGTTTATGCATCGAGAGGCTCTTATAGGGGAGATGGGAGACCGAGGGGGTGCCGGAGGAGCTCACACCACCCCCTGGGGCGGCTTGGCTTGGCCCGCACCACCAGGTGGTGTGGCCACCCTCTGTCCCTTCTCCGTCTCGTATTCTGGCTCTAAGTGTCCCCAGGTAAAATAATAACTTTGGCTTTTGTCGTGTCCAATTCCGAGAATATTCATTTTCTGACTTCCTAGAACCCAAAACAGCAGAAAACAGGCAACTGGCACTATGGCTCTTGTTAATAGGTTAGTCCAAGAAATCATATGAAACGTACTCCAAAGTGTGGACAAAACATAAGAAAGTAGATAAAACGAAGCATGGAACATCAAAAATTATAGATACATTTGCAATGTATCAACATCCCCAAGCTTAACTCCTGCTCGTCCTCGAGTAGGTAAGTGATAAAAAGAAAGAATAATTTTTGAGGTGACATGCACCATCATAAACTTGATCTAAGTATTTGTAAAAACATTCAAAGCTAGGATCATAGTACTTCAATCATAACATGAAAGACAAAGTTCTAACAATAAGGCAAAGCAACTATGTTGCAACATGAAAAGGCATAAACAAAAGATTCATGAATAACAATGCTTTGCAAGATGTTTGTTTGTTTCACAAAAAAAACATAGCATAATAGCATTCAGCTTGTCCCTCATAGAGTAGCAAGTATAAATGCATAGGACACCTTCAAAGTTCATAAGAGTGACTAGATACAAATAGTTTAAAACAAGCAATATCAAGTTATGCATCAATCAACTAGTCTTGGGACAATACACATAGACTAAGAATGGCCACTATGCTCTCAAAGTAGGTGCATAAAGATAGAAGGTGGAGACTCAACATAAAAGTAAAAGAAAGGCCTTCATAGAAGGAAGCAGGGATTCAAGTCTCATAAAGAGCTTCCAAAAATTATGGTACTTATTAGCTTTTAGCTCTCATTGCCCCTATCATAAGCATCTTGAAGTGATTAAGGTTAAAGTGAACAAACTATGGAGTATATGCTTGATGAAGTATAAGTTAGAATCTCATGTCCCTTATATACGAGGGTCGCTCCTCATGCTACTCAAGTTTAGTCACCGGTAAGTTCTTATCATCGTAAGTACATGTGTATCATAGAGAACCGCCAATGGGGTACCCCTTGCCCGATGATACGGAAGAATCCCCATATCAAAATGACAAGGCAAGCAGACAACTAACATCTCAGCAATCTTCTTATACCATGGGAATATGGTGCTTTTTTCTCTCTTTCCTCTTTTCATAATCTTTTTTTTCTTTTTCTCTTTTTTTCAATATAGGACTCTTTTTTATAAGAAGAATGCTTCATAGACAACTCATTATGGTTACGCTGCAGGTTTCCACCATATCAGCATGGATTAGACCAGCGGCCTAGGCGTTTCTCTAACACATATACATAAATCCATGGACTTACAAGCTCCCCTTTTGGCGTGGTGGTGTCACGGCAGATGCCATGGATAGGCTAAAGGTGGGGACTAATACACGCTAGGGGAATCCAGGGAGGGATAGTGAAGTGATTCTCCACACAGAAGTTTGTATTGCTCAGTTCCCAAGATTACAAGTGCTCCTAGAGCTGTATTGGCAAGAGGAGGAAGAAGGAGCTCTCTTACTCTCACCCACAGATCGCACCTAAAACCCTAGCCCAACCAGAATAGTCCAAAACCAACCTCCTCTACTGAAACCCTAGCCCCTCTTTTATAGAGGGAGCTCGGTCTCTGCCTAGGGCATACGTGGAAGCATATTCCTGAGAATATGCTTCCTCCCAAAGTAGTAAGCCGACCGGGGTGCTTTTCCCCCGCGTCACACATGCAGAGGCTATGTGAGCCTCTGCGACGCCCGCGTCAGCCGACATGGCCGTCGTCACCCTTGTCGGCCACACCCCGGTGGTCCTGTCCTTGCTTGCTTCGCTCAGGTAGTGCGTACCGGGACTTCTTTTGACCAGCGAGATTCCTTCCTTCTCCAAGAAGCTAGACGTGACCCGGATCATAGTTGATCCGGTCACGCCCGTTCCTACATACAAATAAAACAGACACCTCCGACTTACTCCTTAAGTCGGTTGAGACTTAGTCAGGCGAACGCCCCTGGTCCGGATTACCCCGTGATTTGGCCTGCCTTTAGGTGACCCGGCCAGCATCAGCTTTGGCCTTGCCAAACCTCGGCTAACTCGGCTTTTATACCACGGCGTGACCCTACCCGGGGGTATCCCCCCAACATTAGTCCCCGAAGCTGGTGCGGTCTTAGCTGCCTTGGCCGCTAAGGCCACATCAGGTTCAATTCTGTGCTTCGGTCGTTATTGCCGAGTTACCTCTTTACCTCGGATTATATGGATTTACATTCCCTTCGCACATTCCAAGTTTTCACTTGCCGGCCAGGTTACCACTTTCACTCGGACCTCATGGTTTTACTTTCCCTCCGCACATTCCAAGTTTTCACTTGCTGGCCGGGTTACCATAGTTCCATCCGGGTCTTGTTTCCTTCTCTTGTACGCCAACCCATGTGAAGAGTAATCATTATGTTGTCTTATTTTAAGGGCATGCAGAGTAACCGCCGCAGTAATTGTCAGTTATCACTGTGCGCGGGTCATGTCATGCATGCCTCCTCATTTATCGCATCACAGTGTCACGTCATGGGATCATCTCCGCTCTGTGGCCCTCCGTGTGGCTCCCCACTGATTGGTCGAGGCAGGTGATACACGGCCACTGCGTGTGGCCGATCCGCAGGATGCGATCCCACTCACCCCTTGAGGGAGTGGTTAAATAGCGGAGGGGCGCATCCCTTAGGATTTTTCTCCTTCCGTGCCCCTCTGCCTGTTGCTCTTCTCCTTCATCTTCATCGTGACCGTGCCGCCGCTAGTGCTCCCAAATAGCAGCGTCGCCGCCGCGCTTCTCCCTCACACCTCTGCATCGCAGCCACCGCTATGTAACTCCCTCACCACGGGTCCTCGCCAATCCAGGCCTCTGCCCGCCGACGCCGCTAGCGCCAGTGAGGGCAGCGAAGACTAGATGACGGAGGAGGAGCTCATCGTCACTGAGCAAGAAATGGAGGAGGACGCCGCGGCGGCGGACCGCGGTGTGTGTGCTGGGTCCTGGGTATGCGAAGATGACCTGGACTGGCTCTACCGCACCAGGCGTATCCCCGCCGGTGTTGCGGATCGTCTTGCCTCCTCCGAATTGGCCCCCTCACCTAATCCGGGTGAATACGTCGTGTTCTTGTCCCGCTTCCAACGGGGCTTCGGCTTGCCGGTGAGCGACTTCTTCCGGGACTGGCTTAGTACATACCAACTCCAGCCGCACCATCATCCAGCCAACGCCATCACTTCTCTTTCCGCCTTTGCTTCCACGATCGAAGGCTATGCCAGACTGTGGCCCACGAAGGAGCTATGGATCCGGTTTTTCGGCCTTCGTCGCAACGTCATCCCAAACATCCACGCCGATCCGGAGGACAAGCAGCTCACTCAATTCGGAGCGGCTTCCATCTCACCCCGGAGGTTTTCCGTTTTCCCCCGGGTCATCGGGTTAGAATCCTGCAAACGGTGGGCCCGGACTTTCTTTTACGTCAGGAATACCGGCACCGAAGACTTAATCCGGCTGCTCCCCTATACTCCGGGTCCACCTAACCCGGATCTGTGGGATGCCGTTCCTAAGAAGCCCACGGCCTTGGCCAACCAGGTCAACAAAAGGTTCGTGGAGCTGAAGAAGCTCGGGCTGCGCAACGAGGATGCTATGATCACTTTCGTGCGCAACCGAATTTCCCCCCTCCAGAAGCGCACCCACAAGGTGTGCCACATGAGCTTCGGCCGCGACCCCAACCGGACCTCATCCTTCAAGCTGAGCAACACGGAGATATATCGCCGGGTTAAGGCTCTCTTCACCACCCGTAAGGACTTCTCCTCCGAGTGGACTTAGGGAATTGAGCATTATTGCCACGATAGGCTTCCTCCCGCGGTAAGCTTCATGTTGCAAACTTACCCTGGGCTAATTACATGTCAGTTATTGTTGTATTTTTGACTCTATTGTTCATTCCTTTCCTCAGCAATTTCTTCAGCAGACCCTCGAGGACGGCACCGATCCAACCCTTAAGTGGGTGCCGGACCGGGAGACTCCAGATGAGGAAGAGCCGGACCAGGAGATGTTCCTCCCGATGATCGACGCCACGAAACAACCCACGGGTAAATCCTCTTCTATTAGAGATTGGCCCGATGATGAAGATGCCTCGGATGTCAACGTGATTGAACCTGTTGAGGCTGTCCCCCTTTCTTTTGCTTTTCCGGCATCAGCTCACCCTGGTGGTCACATTCATGAGGATCCTCCGCTCGCTACGGGCGAACCTGTTCTGGTAGCGCCGAAGAAGAAGTGCGGGGCTGCTCCAAGTTCCTCCTCCGGACCTCCTCAGCCTGCTAAAAGGTGAAAGAAGACCGGGGACAAGACTGCCCCCAAGCCAGCAGGCAAGGCCCCAGCACGAAGAGCTCAGAAACCCAAGGAGGCCCAAACCTCGGATGCGTAAGCCATTTTTCCTTCTGTAACTTGCTCTTCCTTGCATCGTTGTGATTTCTCTTCTGACATTATTCTCTTTTGCAGAGCTCCGGTGTAGGTCCCTCAAAGTGGATCTAGCATCTCTTCACCGCTCCGACCTAGCCCTTCTCCTCGTCGTGACGACGAGTCACGTCCGCTGAGCCCTATTCCAGAGGGTTCTGCGGCTGCTCCGGGTTCTGCTCCACCTCGGCAAGAGGAGGGTAACCTTGGAGCGGGGGAGACCGGCCCAGCCGAGGCGACGGCATCCACCACTTCGGCTTCGCCGCAACCAACAGCCACCGAAGCTACCTCGTTACCAGCACCAGCTCCAGCACCAGCAACCAGACCAGCACCAACACCAACTCCGGCATCAGGACCAACTCCGGCTGCAAAAACATCGGCAGCGGGACCAAGTCCAGCAACAAGAGTACCAGTGCCTAGCTCCTTTGCCTCGTCCGAGTCTTCTCAACCTCGGCGAGGAACTACTCCAGCAACTCCTAAGGGGAAATCCGCTGTGACGACTTCCTCTTCCCAGTAAGCCAAGGGCAAGAAGGCTCCAGACGCTACCAAGTCAACATTCGTCGAGGCTAGGCAGCGTACCCTCGCATCAATGCTTCCCAAGAAAGCTCCAGCAGCGAAGGACGCCCCTGCCGAGCCAACTGATGCACAACAGATGGTTCTGCACACCAGCCCAGCCCTTGCCTTGATTGAAAGGAAAGAAGCGCACGCGAAGGGCTTGGTGGCGCCCCATATGCCCACCGGTGAACGGTACCCTCCGAGCTTGATTGAATTTGTCATGAATTGGAATAAGGCAGAGGTAGTTCAAGACGCTTATCTCCCGGAGAAGTTCGGCCCCGCCGAGTTTTCCGCCCAAATGAACACAGCCGCAAAGGCAATTAACCTCGCTGGGCGGATGATGGAGGTATGTCGCTTCCCCTTTACATGTTGTAGATAATAACCATTAGTCCCTGAGCCTCCAGGGGAGTAACTTGTTACTCGGCCGGATGCTCTTTAGAAAACTAACGTAGCTCCATGAGAACTTCGAATATGCACACACCTAGAGCCGGGTTAAGTTCCACTTGGCCCGGATTTTAGTACACTTCGAATATGCACACACCTAGAACCGGGTTCAGTTTCACTTGGCCCGGATTTTAATACACTTCGAATATGCACACACCTAGAGCCGGGTTAAGTTCCACTTGGCCCGGATTTTAGTATACTTTGAATATGCACACACCTAGAGCCGGGTTAAGTTCCTCTTGGCCCGGATTTTAGTACACTTAGAATATGCACACACCTAGAGCCGGGTTAAGTTCCACTTGACCCGGATTTTCGTACACTTCGAATATGCACACACCTAGAGCCGGGTTAAGTTCCACTTGGCCCGGATTTTAGTACACTTTGAATATGCACCGAGCTAACTTATGTTTCTGTATCCCTTTCAGGTGACCACCAATTGCCAGAGTGCTGAATTCCAACGCTTGCTAGACACCCACAAGATGCTACGCGCAAAGCAGGCTGCACTTATCGTGGAATACGATAAAAGGGGTAAATTTCTTCCTTAGCGCTTCTTCATTTTTCTTCATCTTCCTTTGCCGAACTAACCTCATCATTCGGTTTCCACAGCTGGGGTGGAGGCTGAGAACATTATTATGCGGAAAAATCTGGAGCAGATCAAAGGTAAGTCATTTCTGTCCGACCTTGCAGTGCTTTCCACTTCCTTTTCTCCCTGGCTCGGCAAACATTCATACCTCGGCTCTGCTGGGCCAACACACTATTTCAGCATCGCTTGAAGATAGTGTGCCCGTGCTTGATATGATGCTGCATTTTCTCGAACAAGCAGGGCAGCACCAAGCCGAGCTTAAGAAGAAAGATGACGAGCTTGCCCTCCTCCGGACCAAGGATGATGAGATTGCCAGGCTCAAGGCTGAGATGGAGAAGATGAAGGCCCAGCACCAATCCAAACTTCAAAAGGCTGGTCAGAATTATACAGAAGAGCGCGAGCGCCTCAATCTCCAGATCGCTAAGGACCAGGATCTTCTCAAGGAGTCTGGCATCTAGCTTGGGTCGGTGAACGCTGAGCTTGAGCAGCTTCGGAAGAGACGTGATGACTGCACCAAGGAGCTGACTCGAATCCTCAGACATATATCACGTAAGTTCCTTTCCCCTTTCCGACCTACTTCTCTGGGTTACTTCATATGTCTTTTCTTGACCTTCTTCCGTTGCCTCGTTTCCAAGCAAATTTCTAGAGGGCACTGCTATTGCGAGCGCAGCGGTTGCCAACTTCCGCCGAGAAAGGGGTACTCCGGCCGCTCCTGATGGTGAAGGGATTCCTTATGACCTGGAGGACTTGTTGGTCAGCTTGTCATCTCGTGTGGAGGTCATCAAAAATTACGGCAAGGACATCCTCGGCGCTGCAGCTCGCATCTTCAACACATTCTGGCCCGGCGAAGATGCCCCGGAGACCACCGCACTTCTCATTGAAAAGTTAATGGAAACCGAGACTCAGCTCGACCTCTGGAGAGAGTCCGCTGGACGTGCCGCAGCTGATACCATTCTTCACCACATACTCACGTGGTATGAAAAAATCGATCTCAACCTCTTGACACGTCTGCGCACAGGATCCAGATGGACCAATGACCCGGAGTGGGTAGCTCGGCGCCAGGCTTGCACCCACAGCCTCATCGAATACGCTCCCATTCATGAATGGGTTGAGGGGCCGAGCTTCCTGGAAGCCGCTGGGGACGAAGAGGTTGAGCAAGATGAAGATGGCTCAGACAATGAAGGAGAAGATGACGCCTCAGACATTGAAGGCAGCGAAGACGATGCCGAACTTCCTCCTCCCGCAACTCCTTGAGCGGAAACACTTAAAAACTTATCAGATCCCCGGTATGCCGGGCGCAGTTGTATCCCATATACATGTGATATTTTGCTACTAAGTCCTTATGCCGGATTAACTTGGGCGTAGTCCCCGGTTTCTTTTTCTTGTTCGTTCAATCTCTTGGCTCAGTTCGTGTCTACCTTGATTCGGTTTTACGACTTACGAATTTGAGCTTCAAAAATTGTCTTAACAATACTGGGAAACTTTTAGACTTAGCTCAAAAATAAAACTCCATAATAATTTTAAAATAAATATAGGGTTAGTCCGAAAAACAAACGTCGGCTCGAATAAATTCTTTTCCTTAGTCATTTTTCATGTGCTACGCAATTCCAAACTTGTTCTCTTGCTTGCCATGAAGCCAATTCTTGTTGGACAGCAGCAAGTCGAAGAGTTGGGTTCTTGGTGCTCACACATTACTAATCTGAGTTAAGTAGAATAACCTATTCCAGCTGACGCACAAAAAACAACAAACATTATTAAGGCAGTCCCCGAGTTACTGCTCGAGGTGCCAACATTTCATTGATAAGCTCATTGCCGACATACATACCGACATATGAGATGACTCGGATACATACACTTCTTAGCTAAGTGTAGAAAGGATGGAGTAGAGCTACATTCCATGGTCGCTTGGATTCCTCTCCGGACCTGTCTGCCTTGTTCTTTTCCTGTGGCTTTGCATCTATAAGATAATAAGAATCATTGTGCAATGCCTTGCTCACGATGAATGGCCCTTCCCATGGGGGGGATAACTTATGCATGCCAGCAGTACGTTGTACCAACCGAAGCACAAGATCGCCTTCCCGAAAGACTCGGGGGCATACTTTCTGGCTATGATAGCGTCGGAGATTTTGCTGATATATGGCGGATTTGGACAATGCCAGTTCTCTCGCTTCTTCCAGCAGATCAACATCATTTTTCTGGGCTCCTTGCACTTCGGCTTCTGTGTATTGGGTGACCCTACGCGAATCATGCTCTATGTCGGCTGGTAATATAGCTTCTGCCCTATATACCAGAAAGAACGGCGTATAGCCTGTTGATCAATTCGGAGTTGTTCTTAAACTCCACAGTACCGCTGGTAGTTCTTCTATCCAGCACCCCGCTGATCTTTGTAGCGGCTCAATGAGGTGGGGTTTTATCCCGGATAATACTAATCCGTTGGATCTTTCCACTTGTCCGTTCGATGCGGGGTGGGCTACCGAGGCTACGTCCAGCCGGATCTTCTTCTCCCGGCAAAAACGCGCAAATGCTCCTTCCGCAAAGTTTGTGCCATTATCAGTTACGATACTGTGAGGATAACCGTATCTCAAGATGATATCTTTGAGAAACGTTACGGCCGTAGCTCCATCACATTTTCTTATAGGTTTTACTTCAATCCACTTGGTAAACTTGTCCACCATTACCAAAATGTGAGTCATATTTCCCCTTGGTGGTTTGAACGGGCCAACCATATCCAAGCACCATACGGCAAATGGCCAAGTGATTGGTATGGTCTTGAGTTCCGACATCGGCATATGTTTCTTGGTAGCATACCTCTGACAACCATTACATTTTCTCACCAGATCTTCTGCTTGCTCTAAGGCACTTGGCCAGTAGAATCCGTGCCGGAAAGCTTTTGCTACCAAGGCTCGGGATGAGGCATGATGCCCGCATTCCCCCTGATGTATATCTCGGATGATTTCAAGCCCTTCTTCCGGGTCAACTCATCACTGGAGGACATTGGTCACACTCCTTTTGTATAGTTCGGAATTGATGATCGTGTAGGCCTTTGCCCTCCTCTATGTTTGCCTGGACAGCACTTCCTCAGTGGGTAACGTTCCATCTTTCAGGAATTGAAATATAGGTAGTGCCCAAGCTAGTATTGCTCGCACAAGGAACACATCCTCATCAATCTCCATCTGATCCACCGGCATAACTTCAACCGGATCACGCTGTGCAGTCCCTGGGTATTGCGAAGCAGTCCCCGGGTTCCGTGAAGCAGCCCCAGGTTTGCCGAGGCAGTCCTCGGGTTTCGCGCACCACTTCCCATGTCAATGTCCATGGGCACAGCTCCGGATTCTGTGTCCTCCGGGACATAGATTGAGTCAGTTTCTGGGGAGGGCCTGATGGATGGTTTCCTGAGGTATTCTAATGCTACACCCGGTGGAATCGCTTGTCGGGTTGACCCGAGCTTCGACAACATGTCGGCAGCCTCATTTTCCACCTGGGGTATATGGTGAAATTTGCATCCCTCAAAGTAACAAGATATCTTCTGCACATGAAATCTATACAGTGTCATGTTTGGATCCAGTGCGTCCCACACTCCCGACACTTGTTGCACCACCAAATCCGAGTCGCCAAAGCGACGTGAGTACAACTCCGGCACCTAGCCCGGTTTTGGTTTTTGATCCCTCAAAGTGCATTCGCCAATAGTTCGGATCTGGGAGTGGCGGTTCGTATTGCACCTTGGCCCAATCCACGAAAAAGTCCGCCATAGCTTGAGATTTGATGGCCTCTCTTCTGTCATATTGCGGCGCATAAGGAGCTAGCTCAATTGCCCATTTTGCAATTCTGCCACCCGCATCCTTGTTACTCATTATCTCAGATATGGGGGCCTCACATATGACCCAAATGGGATGCTCCTCAAAGTAGTGCTTCAGTTTCTTGGCGGCCATGTACACGCCATATGCCACCTTTTGATAGTGTGGATAGTTCTGCTTTGAAGCTGATAACACCTCGCTCAAGTAATACACTGGCCTTTGCACCGATTTACTTTCCTTGTCACGCTCCACCACTATCACTGCACTTATAACTCGGTTGGTTGCGGCTATATAGAGCAACATCGGCTCCTTTGATAGTGGTGAGGCTAGCACTGGTGTCGTGGCTAACATCTTCTTCAGGTGGGTAAAGGCTTCATCGGCCTGCGGCGTCCAAACGAACTTATCCGACTTTTTCATGAGTTGGTAAAGAGGCAATGCCTTCTCTCCCAACCGACATACAAACTGACTTAACGAGGCCAGGCAACCTGTGAACCTCTGGACATCGTTAAGACACTATGGCAGTTCCATTCGTTCGATGGCCCGGATTTTGGTTGGATTAACCTCGATACCTCGGCTAGAAACAAGAAAACCGAGCAATTTTCCAGCCGGGACACCGAAGATGCATTTTTCCGGGTTAAGTTTCATCCGTAACCTCCTTAGGTTCGCAAATGTTTGCCTGATATCGTCAAGGAGCGTTTTTCTTTCCTTGGTCTTGATAACCACATCATCCACGTACACCTGTACATTTTGACCTATTTGGTCGTGCAAACATTTTTGCATACATCTTTGGTATGTTGCCCCTGCATTACATAAACCAAACGGCATGGTGCGATAGAAATAAGCCCCATACGGGGTAATAAACGCAGTCTTTATTTGATCATCCGGATTCAGAGGTATCTGGTGGAAACCAGAATATGCATCAATGAATGACAACAATTCACATCCAGCAGTTGAGTCTATGACCTGATCTATTCTTGGCAGCAGAAATGGATCTTTTGGACACGCCTTGTTCAGGTTCGTGTAATCGATACACATGCGCCAAACCAGTGGCACGTTCGGGTCATCCTTCTTCTTCTCCACCAGCACCGGATTAGACAGCCAATCCGGGTAAAGAACTTCCATGATAAATCCTGCAGCTAGCAACCGAGCTATCTCATCCCCAATGACTTTCCTCCTATCTTCGGCGAAGCGGCAGGGAGGTTGGTTCACCGGCTTAGCTCCGGGTCTCACATTCAAAGAGTGCTCGGCCAACTCCCTCGGAACACCTTGCAATGCAAGTCCTGTGTGGACCAAGCAAAAATGTCCCGATTCTCACGGAGGAAGCTGACGAGCTCGCTTTCCTATTTATCATTTAACCCGGCACCAATTGTTACGGTGCGCTCTGGGAACATGTCATCAACGGGAACCTTCTTGGTATCTTTCGTGGCCTGGAAAGAGACACTTCCATGCGGGTTACTCAGCGCCGGCATATACTGCTGCGCGGACTGAGCCAATGCCGCCACCTCTTGAATTTTCCTTTTTCCTGCGCAATCACAAGTGACTCGGCTAAGTTTGACCCGACCGACGCACACTCCATGGAACGTCGGAAATCACCAGCAATGGTAATCACCCCGTTTGGTCCGGGAAACTTCATCTTTAAGTAGCTAACGTGACAGCTTGCCATGAACTTGCTCAGGGCTGGCCTTCCGAGTAATGTGTGGGAGGCACTTTCCAAGTTCACCACCTCGAACTCCAAATTTTCGGTTCGGCAGTTATCCCTCGTGCCGAACAATACGTCAACCCGGACCTTGCCTATGGGCTCACAAGAAATGCCGGGCACAATACCATGGAAAGTTGTCCTTGTGGACTGCAGCATGTTCTCCGAGATACCCAACTTGCGCATTGTGTCCGCATACATGATGTTAATGCTACTGCCATTGTCGATCAACACCTTTGAGAACCTTACGTTAATGCTAGGTCCAATGAGTGTCGGATCCAGCACCAACGCATACGAACCAGGGCTTGGCATGAGCTTGGGATGATCCCTGATGCTCCAGGTGATTTCCTGATCGGACCAAGGCATGTACCTCGTCACTTCAGGCATTACTGCATTCACCTCCATATGCCTACGCTGCAAGCTCTTTCTATCTGTTTCCTCAGTGGTGAATACACAATAGCTCTGATGGTGCTCTCTGTACTCGTTTCTCCCCTCATTTCTGGGGTATCTCTGATCCGGCTGATGCTGATTTTCCACTTGATGCACTGCATCCCTTCTCTCATTGTTATCATACCTCGGCAGAGGGGGAGGCAACATTAGCTGTTGCGTGTTCGCTCCGGAGAGCAATTGCTGCCGGGGTAACTCCTGCCGAGGCTGATCATTCTGGGGTGCCTGAGCATTCCCCGAACCACCTTGTTCAATCTTGCGCATCCACTCACATTGCCTTGTCGTATGACCCGCTGGGTTATTCGGATTTGGCGTGTGAAACTTGCACGGCTGGTCCAACATCGACTCATAAGTATACCTCGGACGGTCTTTCCTTTCTTGCCACTGCTTCTTTTGCTCTGGTGTCCAAGTCTTCTTGCCATCGTTTCTCGGAGTCCACTGCCCTCCAGTTTTTTGGCGTTGACTGCCCCCTGCTCCAGGCTGATCTTGATTCACAGCTGCAACTTGGTGCGAACCGTATCGATGATCTGGTCTATCATCTCTTCTTTTTCCTCTGTATTCATTCCTCCGGGACGACCCGGCTCCATCCCTCTGATAGTACTCATCGTTTGACTCGTTTGATACGAGCCTAGGTTGAGTCGGATCACCCAAAGCATACGAATCTGCAATCCGGATCATCTCTGCTAACGTAGTTGGCATTTTCCTTTGCAACTTTTGCCACAGCTCGCTTGCATACCTGCACCCTTGTGCAAACCATGCTATGGCCTGTGATTCTATTACGCCCTCACACGAGTTTCTCACAGTACACCACCGGGTTAGAAACTCTCGATCTGTCTCATTTGGCCTTTGCTTGCACATAGCTAGGGTCTGCGGCCTATTTGGCCTCTGATACGTACTCGAAAAATTGCTGATGAACATTTCCTCGAAATCTATCCAGTAGTTGATGCTTCCTGGCGGCAAATTGTTCAGCCATACCCTTGCCGGTCCTTCCAACATCTGGGGTACATATCGTATAGCCCATCTCAGGTTGCCAGTGGCAATTTTCACAGCTGTAGCATAATTTATCAGCCAATCCTTCGGCTTTGTACTTCCATCATACGTCTTCGTGCCCCTGCGTAAGTGGAAGTTCGGTACCGGTGGCTCCTTCATGATCCGGGGTCCAAAACATGCTTGACCCGGTGGACCTTGACACTCGATATGTGCCGACCTATACAGTCGATCCAGTTTCAACCTGGCATCATCCGACATCAAATCCCTGCTTCCCAATCTTGACCCTATCACATGATAGTCCGGCCTTGGGTATCCCGCGTTTGCCATTTCTGAATCTCCATCATTATACCTGTCTTGCTCTCGCGGAGCACCTTTCTGTTGCATACCTCGGCCGGCACTTTGCTCTTGCCTTGGTATATTCCGCTGCTGCGGTTGTCCTGCTCCAGCCGAGTTTCGTTGTCCGGCATTGCCGTTGACAACATTCCCTTGACCGGCATTGCCTTGGTCGCGGTTACCTCGGCCAGCTTCACCTCGACTCACACTCTGTCGTTCTTCATTTTTCTGAGCTTCTTTTCCTTTTCCTGCCCGCGTTGGGTCATACGGGACGATCTGTTTGTTCCGTCTAACCGAGGTTACTACCTCTTCTCTCCTTGGACCACCATGAGGAGACGATGCGGCTTCGGCGGATTTCTCTGGGTTACCCACTGCCGAATGGACGATCTTTGAGGCTCCAACTCTCTCCGGGTTAGCTCTGAGTAGTTCCTCGTTTTGCCTGTTCGCAATCTGAACCAGCTCATTAACCCTATCCTGTTGTCTTTGATAGGCTTCACCCATCAGACCCTCTAACTCGGACGCAGCTGCATCCACTGGTCTGAGGTTCTTTGCCGGGGTACTATACCTCGGCAGCCCCACGGACAAACAATTTTTTGATTCCTCAATTCCAGTATCACCCTCTCTGTTCATCTCGCTCATGAGATTTCTTCCCTTTACATTTACAGCGTCAACTTTGTTCGCCTTTGCGTACTCCCGCAGCGTCATATTCAACGACTGCTGAGCCGCGGCTATTTTCTTTGTGCCCTCTAGTATTTTTTGCCTAGTTTCTTCTAGCTCGGCCTGCGCTCGAGCCGGATCTACTACTGCTACTACAGGGTTTGCCAAGCTATCCATCGCTTCCCTCAACACATTTTCCGGCCTCTCTAGTGGAGGACCTCTACCTTTCCTCGGTGCCTTAGGCGTTACCTCCGGATCTGGCGCCGGATCCTTGCTTGCGCCTGCACCTGGCGCGGTCATCATCACTTCCGCATGGTCCGGGGAGCGAGCGATACGCGTCCCGGGAACCATGGTGAGGGGTGTCTCCCCCGCCTCGACGATGTGACGCGGATGAACACACGACACGTCAACAGCAACGTAGACCTTGTGCGCGCCGAGCCTGACGAAGAGGCCATTGCACGGAAGAGGGCGCGTGCCGAAGCAGCCAGCGTTGTCGCTGACGAAGTCCAACGCTCCAAAGTGCTGAACGAGCCCGGAGACGATGCGTTCGCCGGTGCCGATGATGTTTCCCGTCCGGATCTTGACCCCTGCTAGCGCCGCTAGCCCCACGGTGTGCGCCAACTGTCGTGGTGGTGTCACGGCAGATGCCATGGATAGGCTAAAGGTGGGGACTAATACATGCTAGGGGAATCCAGGGAGGGATAGTGAAGTGATTCTCCACACAGAAGTTTGTATTGCTCAGTTCCCAAGATTACAAGTGCTCCTAGAGCTGTATTGGCAAGAGGAGGAAGAAGGAGCGCTCTTACTCTCACCCACAGATCGCACCTAAAACCCTAGCCCAACCAGAATAGTCCAAAACCAACCTCCTCTACTGAAACCCTAGCCCCTCTTTTATAGAGGGAGCTCGGTCTCTGCCTAGGGCATACGTGGAAGCATATTCCTGGGAATATGCTTCCTCCCAAAGTAGTAAGCCGAACGGGGTGCTTTTCCCCCGCGTCACACATGTAGAGGCTACGTGAGCCTCTGCGGTGCCCGCGTCAGCCGACATGGGCGTCGTCACCCTTGTCGGCCACACCCCGGTGGTCCTGTCCTTGCTTGCTTCGCTCAGGTAGTGCGTACCGGGACTTCTTTTGACCAGCGAGATTCCTTCCTTCTCCAAGAAGCTAGACGTGACCCGGATCATAGTTGATCCGGCCACGCCCGTTCCTGCATACAAATAAAACAGACACCTCCGACTTACTCCTTAAGTCGGTTGAGACTTAGTCAGGTGAACGCCCCTGGTCCGGATTACCCCGTGATTCGGCCTGCCTTTAGGTGACCCGGCCAGCATCAGCTTTGGCCTTGCCGAACCTCGGCTAACTCGTCTTTTATACCACGGCGTGACCCTACCTGGGGGTATCCCCCCAACACCTTTCATTTCACACCGACGACATCCATAGACAAAAGAGCATGATATCAACTAGGTACGAAGTACCAAGTGCAATGTTGAAAGCGTTCCCCATGATAGCATGGTTCTGCTAATCCCCAACAAATAAGTGCAAGCATATACAACATAGATGACACAAAGGTTCAAGTTTATTAAGGGCAAGAAAAGTAAAGTGTGCCATCAAGTTCGTGAGAGCTTTAATCACTAGTTTTCTCATAACAAGTTTAATTTGGAAGGTAAACAAAAACATGAATATACTTGGAATAGCATATGCTAGTAGGTAGGTAGGTATGGTGGACTCTTTGGAATAACTTGGTTTAGGGAGTTGGATGCATGAGTGGAACTCATACTTGATTGCGGAGGCTAGCAAAAGACTGGGAGCGGCAAACTAAGAGAGAAATAATGGCCATAATCATGCAGAGAGAAAAAACATCATTGAACAAAGCATAAAGTGGTACTACAAGTTGAAAACCAAAGGATCATAAAGGCTATGGTGACTTGAGATAGTCATAACATGGTGTGAGCATGTGCCAAGTCAACCCAAATAAAGCATCAAAGGAGAATACCACTATACTATGCTTTAATATGCTAAAACAACGCATGATTCATCAAACGCACATTAAGCAATATCAATTGTTTATAACAAGTCATGCTACAGCAAAGAATACTAAGCATAAAGCCAAAACAATATCAAGCATGGCATGACAGAGCATAGGCCACAGTCAAAAACGAGCTCTTTTTACCACTTAAGCATGAACTTTCCTACTCTTTTCCAAACCAAACCAAACTATTTGAAAACCAATGCATGAAAGAGGGGGTCCAACCAATTTATTCAGAAAACTAAGAAAACCAAGCAAATGAAAAACCAAAACAAAAACAAAAAAGAAGACGCTCCAAGAACAACATAACTATGCATGAAACAATAAAAATGAAGCGTTTGGAAGAAACCTGGGATTTTTATTGATGAAGAAGGGGATGCCTTGGGCATCCCCAAGCTTTGACGCTTGTACTTCTTGGATATTTCTTGGGGTGACACGCGTGGCATCCCCAATCTTGAGCTTTGGTCCATCTTTCATCTCATTACTCATTCCTTCCATACACCTGAAATATTTCCTTCACACAATCTTTATTAGCAACATTAGTGCACTAAAGATAACAAGTCTTTAGGTTCAGTTCTAACACCAATAATCTTCCATTAAAACACAAGCTACTGTAGCACTTTCCTCAAAAATCTCAATTCCCCAAAAGAACTCAAAAGGGAACCATCAAGAAGCAAATGCAGAAAATGGCAGAAATATGTCAAAACAGACTAGCAGGTAAAGACGATTTTTTTCGAAGACCTTCTATTGCTCAAATCAAAAAGTGTTGAACTAACGAAAGTTATATAACAACCTGGGGCAGAAGCACAAAAATTCACGCCTCAAAACGACCTACGGCGATTTTACATGAATTTTTACGGTGAAGCATAAAAATCTGTTTCGGGACAACAACTTTCCCAAGCATTACTTCTCTCTCATTAGAGGTTACTCTTGGCACAAAAAGAAAATAAAAAGGATAAAGAGCGGTTATTACTGAAGTAATAACTTCCAATACTCATCTAAAACTTTTGGGTTATCTCCCAATAAGTATTTTTCTTTAACGCCTTTAAGTTAGGCATGATAGTTTGAGAAGATGCTCACATAAGGAATATGAATTGAAGTAAAAGAGAGCATCAAGAAGCAAATTCAAAACACATTTAAGTCTAACCCACTTCCTATGCATAGGAATCTTGTAAAGAAACAAGTCATGAAAGCACAAAGCAACAAGTATAGGAAAGCAAAACAAGTGTAACTTCAAGACTTTCAACATAAAGAGTGGAAACTTAATATTATTGAGATGCATAAAACCATGTTTCCCTCTCTCATAATAAGTTTCAGTAGCATCATGAATAAAATTAACAATATAACTATCACATAAAACATTCTTATAATGAGCCACATGCATAAAATAATTAATACTCTCCACATAAAAATAGTCATTCTTATTAATTGTAGTGGGAGCAAAATCAACAAAATAGCTATCATTTTTATTCTCATCACCATAATCATCAAATATAGGAGGCATATTGTAATCATAATCAATTTTCTACTCAATAGTAGCTGGACTGAAAATATCATATTCATCATTGTAATCATCATATATTGGAGGTTTGGTATCATCATAAGCAAAAGAATAGCTATCTTCCAAAGCTGGGGAACTAAAAAGATCATTTTTATAAAAACTAGCTTCCCCAAGCTTAGACTTTTCCATAGAAGTAGAAATAATGGTGTCCAAAGAATTCATACTAACAACATTGCTATTAGCATGCAAATAAAGTTCCATAGGTTTTTTAATTTTCTCTTCAAACACCATGTCCTAACTCAAGATAAATACTATAAAGCTCTCTAATTTTTTTGTTGTTTTCCATTAAGCCTAACTAGTGAAAACAAGAAACAAAAAGACAAAATTGCAGAATCTAAAGGAAATAACTTCGACCACTCACACCGGAGGATGCGAGTACCTTTTACCTTACCTCCCCGGCAACGGCGCTAGAAAATAGGCGTTTGCCGTGGGAGGTTCTTATTCTTTAATCCTCCGGTGTGAATACCTTTTACCTTACCTCCCCGGCAACGGTGCCAGAAAATAGCTTGATGTCTACGCACTTCTATTCTTGTAGACAGTTGTTGGGCCTCCAAGTGTAGAGGTTTGTATAAAAGCAGCAAGTTTTCCCTTAAGTGGATCACCCAAGGTTTATCGAACTCAGGGAGGAAGTGGTCAAAGGTATCCCCTCTCAAGCAACCCTGCAATCAAGATACAAGAAGTCTCTTGTGTCCCCAACACACCCAATACTCTTGTCAGGTGTATAGGTGCACTAGTTCGGCGAAGAGATAGTGAAATACAAGTGGTATGAATAATTATAAGTGGTAACGGTGCCAGAAAATAGCTTGATTGTGTGGAAGAGACTAAAGGAAAACTGAAATAAAGATGGCAGCAAGCAAACATGTAACAGATCTAGTAGCAAACGGTGTTTCAGTGCTTAGAAACAAGGCCTATGGATCACACTTTCACTAGTGAACACTCTCTCATATAAATATATTATCTTCATGATACTACTCTAAACTACTCTCCGGTTGAACACTCTAATCGATGGTAGGGCTATAACAACACACCTCAAAGTTCGCTTTCTGCATCTAGATAACCCCACACTGTCACCTTGAGCACTAGATGGTTCCAACAAACACCACAATTTCATGAAGCTATCCAACTCCAAATATAACTCATAACAAGTATTTGTAATCTCTAGCCTAAGTGCCACCATGGTGTGCACACTGTCAACTTCACACACATGGGGAGAGCAGAGATCTATTAAAACACTTGAGTAGCAAGGTAGATCTATAGATTACAAGCTCATGATCTCAATAAGGTCATGCATAGAGAGAGAGATGAACACATAGCTATTGGTAGAACCCTTAGCCTCGAGAGATAACTACTCCCTCCTCATCATGGGAATCAGCAACGACGATGGAGATGGTGGTGGAGATTGATGGAGATGGCTCCGGGGGCACTTCCCCGTCCCGGCAGGGTACCGGAACAGAGGCTTTGTGTCCCCCGAATCTCCCCTCCGGTGGCAGTGGTGCAGCGGAACTTTTCGTGGATTTCGGATTGACCATCTAGGGTTTATGCATCGGGAGGCTCTTATAGGCGAGAGGGGAGACCGAGGGGATGCCAGAGGGGCCCACACCATGGGCTTGTTCGTCTGCGGTACCAAAGTTGGCAGGCCAGCGCATGGCGGTACCTAAGTTGCCTGAAATTACCGCGTTTCGAAAAGTTGGGCCGCCAACTACTGAGAGGGGCCACCCCTACCAAATCCAAACATGCCGTGAAACTGCCCCGTGAAGTAGACAGTCGGGACCCCCATGTCAGTAATATTATCGTGACGCGAGCGCCAACACGGCAACCACGTAGGCGAAACGAGCAGCTAAGTGGATTGGATGCATTAACCAATTTCACAAATCCATTCCCAGCTTTCCCTAGCACCGGCGGCGTCGGAATCCACCCTCCAGGTAGGACGATCCCTTCGGACATTTGACTTCTGGCGCCAAGTTGTTGTGCCCAGTCACTGATCCCGAGCTCCAATGGCGCATGCCGTAGCCGCCGTTGTGAGGCTCTAGCCCGCCTCCGCCGCCGACGAGCCGAGCAGCTCGGAGGATGGAAGATCCTACTATCAAGAAAGAAGAAGTTCTGTCTACAAGAGGGTGATCTACCCTTCTCTTTGCTATTCGCACTAGTTATAACTGCTAGCTGGCTACTAAACCTCAAATTGTTTGTTAGCCCAACGCTGACAAACATATTTTGTCCACAGTTTTCTGTCAAGTGGGATCTGCGTGGACCCCCTTACCTGGTTACGGTAGTCCTGTATAGGTACGACTCTAAGGGCAAGAGGTATGGACACCATTGTTTCACGATGGAAGAAGCGCCTGCGCAGATCTGCACTATATCTGGTATGGTTGCTGCTCTGCGTAATCATGTTGAATTATGGCCGAAGCAGACTGCAAAGTTTAGCTTCATGGATGAATGTGGCATCATGGTTCCTATAATGTGTGACAGTCAGCTAATTGGGTTGATGAAAAGGTATGCTTTGGCTGCCATGTTTGAGCTGAAATGTGATGTACTGGATGTGGAAGCTGCTACAACTGGGAGTCTCCCTTCTATTCTTCGACAAGGTGGTTGCTCGAACCCAATTATCTCCTGGTAAGCAAAGGTCACTTGGGGTTTGCATGTTTGTGCTAAATTGTAATTTTTGTTTTATTTACTCTGTAGATATTGGGCAGTTATGCAACGGTCTTGTTTCTTTGACAAGAAGTGCCGCAAGGTTAGAAACATGACTGCGGGTCAGTCATTTTGCTGCCCGAAGAAATTAAAAACGAGTGGAAAGATGTCATTTTGCTGCCCGAAGAAATTAGAAACGAGTGGAAAGATGATGCTGGACATGATTCTGGTGCCCATTGTCCCGGCGATGTAGAGTACGTGAAGCTAAGAAAATTGGCACCAAGGAAGAGGAAGAAGGCAGGAAATGAAGAAGCCATTGGACGTGATGGCTTGGCACCCAGGCTGCGGAAGAAGGCTGCTGGCAATGAAGATGCATAGTAATGTGTTGAACTTGAACCTATATATGTAATTTTGTTAAATTCTGATCGCTCTGTGTGTGGCACGTTGTTGGGCGAAACAATCTACCCACGTTCTCTGAGTAAAATGTACCACAACTTAGGGTTTGGAAATGCCCGAGTCAGTAGTTGAATCCGAAATTGTGATTGTGCCACTTCTATCTGAAAACAAGGATCCACCGGTTCCACGATTGCTGAGGGGAAGGAGGTCTCCAAATACGACGGGAATGCAAGTGGCACATAAATAAATTATTTAAGATGCCACACTCCACGAAGCAGCAACTTATTTCAGATGCTTCACAACGACGTGGCAACATAAACAGCAATGTTCTCACGGATAATGCCCAGATGAGGAGGAAATGGATACCACTTTCTGGCCTAATCTTGAGCCTGTCTATCTCACCGCCTCTCTTCTCCTGCATCCCCTGCACCTGGCGAAGCTCCCGGATCTCCAGTAACCGGGTGTACATTCTTCCACTTTATAAATTGTGGTTGTGCCATTTGCATGCGACACAATCCACGTAGATTACGTTTAAACAAACCACCAATGTCAGAATACACTAGTAGAAAAGGTGTCTTTGGTCCACGGTTACGTTCCCAATCCGGGATAGAGATCTAAATCGAGGCAGAAATTAATCTAAATCACAAATTCTTCCACAAATTAATGCGGGGTCAGAGTAATTTTTTTCCTCCCTGGAATCTGGGACCAATAGTTCAGACCGCTAGGTCAACAAGTACAAATATTACAACTTAAAAAGGCACGGAGCTTAAGCTAAATAGAACTAGTTATCACACATCTCCTTGATCTTCATAATCTTGGCCCGATGCGCATCTTCCTATGAGAGCAAGGATCGAATTGTCTGCTCCTTCCTTTTAGCATCTTCCTTGCACAGCTTCAATTTTTTCTCTGCATTTTTCCTCATGCACTTGTCAATACTCGTAGTTGTGTACTGCAGGACTTTGGCCTGGTGGAGATCGTTCCTTGCTTGAGTCAGTTCTTGCTCTGCTTTAGCCTTCAGGGCCAATGCCGCGTCCCTCTCCTTCTCGACTTTCATAACCTTATCTTGCACCCACCTGAGATCTAGCTTATGCTTGGTCGTGTCAACTGGTTCCCATAGCTTCATCTCAACACTGTCAAGAAGTGAGCTGAATACGGATTCTTTCAACTCGACAGTCATTTCCCATAGTTTGTCCAGCGTTTTCTGCATCGATTTGGGCCACTCTGGATCTACCCATTTGACAACATCGCAACTTCCGCCTTGCATCATTACACGATGTCCTTGACACTGAATAAACCTCCTGCTTGCGTTTCGTCCTTCGAAGGCTACAAATTTAGCGGGCACATATCCATGTTTACATACCAGAGGACTGTCTTCATCCTCTAAACTGTGATAGTCGGAGTCATACATCGTATGATTGGCCTAACACATCATACGCGCATGAGTAAACAGATTAGATCTAGCTCAAAAAATAGATAACTGGCCACGGATGATAGAAATAGAGATGAGACGACTCACATCGAAATCACCGTCCTTGTTGTCACGACGCATTTCCTCGCCGTCTCCCCTTGAACCCATGGCGTGAGGGGTGGGGGTGGCTGCCGGAGAGGGGATTGGGATGGAGGCGCCGTCGGCTTGCGGCTACGACAGGATGGGAGTGAAGTGGGGAAAGTGGCTTCGAGGGTAAGGAAGAGAAGTACGGGGAGGAAGATAAGTAATGGGGACGTGACACTGGGATGTGGCCCACTGAACTCGTGAGACGTGACACTCGCAACAGGGGAGCACCCGGTGTTGCCAGTTTGTCTAGAGCAAGCGTGGCCAATCATGCCGCAGAATAGCCTACTCGCGGATCGCTCTCACGAAGACCATCCCAATCGTCCCAGCGCCCGTATCGAACGGTATGAAACAATCGTCAAGCAGAACAACTGTGTTAGGGCGTGTCTTCTAGAAGACTCGGTCTAACGGCTACCCATGCAATGACACTGGTGTATCCATGTGTGGTTTGTGAAAAGAACAGACATGCAATCACACTAGGTGGATCCATATGTGGTTTATGGAAGTAACACACATGCAATGACTCTAGCTGTGATTCATGAAAAGAACTGACATGTAATGACATTGGGTGTGGTTCATCAAAAGAACAGACATGCAATGACATCAGTGGATCCATGTGTGGTTTATGGAAGTAACAAACATGCAATGACTCTAGCCGTGGTTAATGGAAAGAACACGCATGCAATGACACTAGGTGTGGTTCATGAAAAGAACATGCAATGACATTGGTGGATCCTTATGTGGTTTATTTAGAGGAACATACATGCAATGACACTGGTGGATCCACGTGTGGTTCATGAGAAGAACACACATCCAATGACACTGGTGGATCCTTATGTGGTTTGTTAGAGGAACAAACATGCAATGACACCGGTGGATCCTTATGTGGTATGTCTAGAGGAACACACATGCAATGACACCGGGTGTGATTCATTAAAAGAATAGACATATAGTGACTTATGTGGTTTGTTTAGAAGAACACACATCCAATGACACTGTGTGTGGTTCATGAAAAGAACAGACAGGCAATGACACCCGTGGATCCTTATGTGGTTTGTTTAGAAGAACACACATGCAATGACACTGGGTGTGGTTCATGCAAAGAACACACATGCAATGACACTGGTGGATCCTTATGTGGTTTGTTTAGAGGAACAGACATACAATGACACCGGTGGATCCACGTGTGGTTCATGAGAAGAACACACATCCAATGACTCTGTTAGATCCTTATGTGGTTCATAAAAAGAACTGACATGCAGTGACACTGGCTATGGTTCATGAAAAGAACAGACATGCACTAACACTAGGTGTGGTTCATGAAAAGAACAGACAGGCAATGACACTAGTGGATCCTTATGTGGTTTATGGAAGGAACAAACATGCAATCACACTAGGTGGATCCATATGTGGTTTATGGAAGTAACACACATGCAATGACACTGGGTGTGGTTCAAGAAAAGAACAAACATGCAATGACACTGGTAGATCCTTATGTGGTTCATGAAAAGAACAGACATGCAATGAAATTGGGTGTGGTTCATGAAAACAACAGAACTGCAATCATACTGGTGGATCCTTATGTGTGGTTCATGAAAAGAACAGACATGCAATGACACTGGTGGATCCTTATGTTGTTTGTTTAGAAGAACACACATGCAATGACACTGGTGGATCCTTATGTGTGGTTCATGAAAAGAACAGACATGCAATGACACTGGTGGATCCTTATGTGGTTTGGTTAGAAGAACACACATGCAATGACACTGGTGGTTCCATGTGTGGTTCATGGGAAGAACACACATCCAATGACACTAGTGGACTCTAGCTGTGGTTCATGAAAAGAACAGACATGCAATGACACTAGGTGTGGTTCATGAAAAGAATAAACATGCAATGACATCGGTGGATCCATGTGTGGTTT
>CAJUXJ010000013.1:0-34609 GCA_910589775.1 Avena eriantha
TGGATCCAATGTGGTTTTGGAGAAGAACACACATGCAATGACTCTAGTGGATCATTGTGTTTTAGGAAAAGAACAAACATGAATTGACTCTAGTGGATCAATGTGGTTTAGGAAAAGAACCACACATGCAACAACTCTAATGGATCAAGGTGTTTTAGGAAAAGAACACACATCCAATGACTCAAGTGGATCCATGTGGTTTAGGAAAAGAACACACATGCAATGACTCTAGTGGATCCATGTGGTTTAGGAAAAGAACACAAATGTAATGACTCTATTGGATCAATGTGGTTTAGGAAAAGATCGCACATGCAATGTCACCGGTGGATCAATGTGGTTTCGTAAAAGAATACACATGAAATGACTCTAGTGGATCCATGTGGTTCAGGAAAAGAACACACATGCAATGACTCAAGTGCATCCATGTAGTTTAGGAAAAGAACACACATGCAATGAGACCAGTGGATCCATGTCGTTTTGGAAAATAAGACACATGCAATGTCACCAGTGGATCCATGTGGTTTGGGAAAATAACACACATTCAATGTCACTAGTGGATCCATGTGGTTTAGGAAAATAACACACATGCGATGTTTCTAGTGGATCAATGTGGCTTATGAAAATAACGCACATGCAATGACATCAGAGGATCCATGTGGTTCAGGAAAATAACATAGATGCAATGAATCTAATGGATCCATGTGGTTAAGGAAAAGAACACACATGCAGTGACACAAGTGGATCAATGTGGTTTAGGAAATGAACACACAAGCAATGTCCCTTGTGGATCCTTGTGGTTTAGGAAAAGAACACACATGCAATGTCTTTAGTCGATTAGTGTGGTTTAGGAAACGAACACACAGGCAATGACTCTAGTGGATCAATGTGGTTTCGGAAAAGAACACACATGCAATGACTCTACTAGAACCATGTGGTTTAGGATAAGAACACACATGCAATGACTAGTGGATCCATGTGGTTTAGGAAAAGAACACACATGCAATGTCTCTAGTCGATCAGTGTGGTTTAGGAAATGAACACACAGGCAATGACTCTAGTGGATCAATGTGGTTTCGGAAAAGAACACACATGCAATGACATCAGAGGATCCATGTGGTCTAGGAAAATAACACAGATGCAATGAATCTAATGGATCCATGTGGGTGAGGAAAAGAACACACATGCAATGACACAAGTGGATCAATGTGGTTTAGGAAATGAACACACATGCAATGTCACTTGTGGATCCATGTGGTTTAGGAAAAGAACACACATGCAATGTCTCTAGTCGATTAGTGTGGTTTAGGAAATGAACACACATGCAATGACTCTAGTGGATGAATGTGGTTTCGGAAAAGAACACACATGAAATGATTCTAGTGGTTCCATGTGGTTTAGGAAAATAACACACATGCAATGCCTCTAGTGGATCCATGTGGTTTAGGAAAATAACACACATGCAATGACTCTAGTGGATCTATGTGGTTTAGGAAAAGAACACACATGAAATGACTCTAGTGGATCAATGTGGTTTAGGAAAAGAACACACATGCAAATGTCACTAGTGGATCAATGTGGCTTACAAAAAGAACACACATGCAATGACTCTAGTGGATCCATGTGGTTTAGGAAAAGTACACACATGCAATGACACCAGTGGATCCATGTGGTTCAGGAAAAGAACACACATGCAATGACTCAAGTGGATCCATGTGGTTTAGGAAAAGAACACACATGCAATGACTCTAGTGGATCCATGCGGTTTACGAAAAGAACACACATGCAATGACACCAATGGAGCAATGTGGTTTAGGAAAAGAACACACATGCAATGACACCAGTGGATCAATGTGGTTTACGAAAAGAACACACATGAAATGTTACAAGTGGATCCATGTGGTTGAGGAAAAGATCACACATGTAATGACTCTAGTGGATACATGAGGTTTGGGAAAAATAACACACATGTAATCACTCTAGTGGATCCATGTGGTTTTGTGAAAGAACAGACGTGCAATGACTCTACTGGATCAATGTGTTTTTTGAAAAGAACACACATGTAATGCCACTAGTGAATCCAGGTGGTTCAGGAAAAGTACATACATGCAATGACACCAGTGGATGCATGTGGTTTAGGAAAAGAACACACATGCAATGACACGAGTAGGTCCATATGGTTTAGGAAAAGAACACACATGCAATGACTCTATTGGATCAATGTGGTTTAGGAAAGGAACACACATGCAATGACTCTAGTGGATCCATTTGGTTTAGGAAAAGAACACACATGCAATGACTCTAGTGGATCCATGTGGTTTAGGAAAAGAACACAGATGCAATGACACCAGTGGATCGATGTGGTTTAGGAAAAGAACACACATGCAATGACACAAGTGGATCAATGTGGTTTAGGAAAATAACACAAATGCAATGCCACTTGTGGATCTATGTGGTTTAGGAAAAGAACAGACATGCAATGTCTCTAGTGGATCAATGTGGTTTAGGAAAAGAAAACACATGCAATGACTCGAGTGGATTAATGTGGTTTAGGAAAAGAACACACATGCAATGACTCTAGTGGATGAAGGTGTTTTAGGAAAAGAACACACATGCAATGACTCAAGTGGATGCATGTGGTTTAGGAAATGAACGCACATGCAATGAGACTAGTGGATCCATGTCGTTTAGGAAAGTAACGCACATACAATGTCAGCAATGGATCCATGTGGTTTAGGAAAATAACACACATGCAATGTCACTAGTGGATCCATGTGGTTTAGGAAAATAACCCACATGCGATGTTTCTAGTGGATCAATGTGGTTTATGAAAACAACACACATGCAATGACATCAGAGGATCCATGTGGTTCAGGAAAATAACACATATGCAATGAATCTAATGGATCCCTGTGGTTGAGGAAAACAACACACAGGCAATGACACAAGGAGATCAATGTGGTTTAGGAAATGAACACACATGCAATGTCACTTGTGGATCCATGTGGTTTAGGAAAAGAACACACATGCAATGTCTCTATTCTATCAGTGTGGTTTAGGAAATGAGCACACATGCAATGACTCGAGTGGATCAATGTGGTTTCGGAAAAGAACACACATGCAATGAGACTAGTGGATCCATGTCGTTTAGGAAAATAACGCACATGTAATGTAACTAGTCGATCCATGTGGTTTGGGAAAATAACACACATGCAATGTGACTAGTGGATCCATGTGGTTTAAGAAAATAACAGACATGCGATGACACGAGTGGGTCCATGTGGTTTAGGAAAAGAACACACGTGCAATAACTCTATTGGATCAATGTGGTTTAGGAAAAGAACACACATGCAATGTCTCTAGTCAATCAGTGTGGTTTAGGAAACGAACAGACATGCAATGACTACAGTGGATCAATGTGGTTTCGAAAAAACACACATGCAATGACTCTAGTGGATCAATGTGGTTTACGAAAAGAACTCACATGCAATGTTACAAGTGGATCCATGTGGTTTAGGAAAAGAACACACATGTAATGACTCTACTGGATACATGTGGTTTAGGAAAATAACACACATGTAATGACTCTAGTGGATTCATGTGGTTTTGGAAAAGAACACACATGCAATGACTCTAGTGGATCATTGTGTTTTAGGAAAAGAACAAACATGAATTGACTCTAGTGGATCAATGTGGTTTAGGAAAAGAACACACATGCAATGACTCTAGTGGATCTATGTGGTTGATGAAAAGAACAAACATGAAATGACTCCAGTGGATCAATGTGGTTTAAAAAAACAACATACATGCAAATGTCACTATTTGATCAATGTGGCTTAGGAAAAGAACACACATCCAATGACTCAAGTGGATCCATGTGGTTTAGGAAAAGAACACACATGCAATGACTCTAGTGGATCCATGTGGTTTAGGAAAACAACACACATGTAATGACTCTATTGGATCAATGTGGTTTAGGAAAAGATCACACATGTAATGTCACCGGTGGATCAATGTGGTTTCGTAAAAGAATACACATGAAATAACTCTAGTGGATCCATGTGGTTCACGAAAAGAACACACATGCAATGACTGAAGTGGATCCATGTAGTTTATGAAAAGAACACACATGCAATGAGACCAGTGGATCCATGTCGTTTAGGAAAATAAGACACATGCAATGTCACCAGTGGATCCATGTGGTTTGGGAAAATAACACACATTCAATGTCACTAGTGGATCCATGTGGTTTAGGAAAATAACACACATGCGATGTTTCTAGTGGATCAATGTGGTTTATGAAAATAACACACATGCAATGACATCAGAGGATCCATGTGGTTCAGGAAAATAACATAGATGGAATTAATCTAATGGATCCATGTGGTTAAGGAAAAGAACACACATGCAGTGACACAAGTGGATCAATGTGGTTTAGGAAATGAACACACAAGCAATGTCCCTTGTGGATCCTTGTGGTTTAGGAAAAGAACACACATGCAATGTCTCTAGTCGATCAGTGTGGTTTAGGAAACGAACACACAGGCAATGGCTCTAGTGGATCAATGTTGTTTCAGAAAAGAACACACATGCAATGACTCTACTAGAACCATGTGGTTTAGGATAAGAACACACATGCAATGACTAGTGGATCCATGTGGTTTAGGAAAAGAACACACATGCAATGACTCTAGTCGATTAGTGTGGTTTAGGAAACGAACACACAGGCAATGACTCTAGTGGATCAATGTGGTTTCGGAAAAGAACACATACGCAATGACATCAGAGTATCCATGTGGTTTAGGAAAATAACACAGATGCAATGAATCTAATGGATCCATGTGGGTGAGGAAAAGAACACACATGCAATGACACAAGTGGATCAATGTGGTTTAGGAAATGAACACACATGCAATGTCACTTGTGGATCCATGTGGTTTAGGAAAAGAACACACATGCAATGTCTCTAGTCGATTAGTGTGGTTTAGGAAATGAACACACATGCAATGACTCTAGTGGATCAATGTGGTTTCGGAAAAGAACACACATGCAATGATTCTAGTGGTTCCATGTGGTTTAGGAAAATAACACACATGCAATGCCTCTAGTGGATCCATGTGGTTTAGGAAAATAACACACATGCAATGACTCTAGTGGATCTATGTGGTTTAGAAAAAGAACACACATGAAATGACTCTAGTGGATCTATGTGGTTTAGGAAAAGAACACACATGCAAATGTCACTAGTGGATCAATGTGGCTTAGGAAAAGAACACACATGCAATGACTCTAGTGGATCCATGTGGTTTAGGAAAAGGACACACATGCAATGACACCAGTGGATCCATGTGGTTCAGGAAAAGAACACACATGCAATGACTCAAGTGGATCCATGTGGTTTAGGAAAAGAACACACATGCAATGACTCTAGTGGATCCATGCGGTTTAGGAAAAGAACACACATGCAATGACACCAATGGAGCAATGTGGTTTAGGAAAAGAACACAGATGCAATGACACCAGTGGATGAAAGTGGTTTACGAAAAGAACACACATGCAATGTTACAAGTGGATCCATGTGGTTTAGGAAAAGATCACACATGTAATGACTCTAGTGGATACATGAGGTTTGGGAAAAAGAACACACATGTAATCACTCAGTGGATCCATGTGGTTTTGTGAAAGAACAGACGTGCAATGACTATACTGGATCAATGTGTTTTAGGAAAAGAAAACACATGTAATGCCACTAGTGGATCCAGGTGGTTCAGGAAAAGTACACACATGCAATGACACCAGTGGATGCGTGTGGTTTAGGAAAAGGACACAAATGCAATGACACGAGTAGGTCCATATGGTTTAGGAAAAGAACACACATGCAATGACTCTATTGGATCAATGTGGTTTAGGAAAAGAACACACATGCAATGACTCTAGTGGATCCATTGGGTTTAGGAAAAGAACACACATGCAATGACTCTAGTGGATCCATGTGGTTTAGGAAAAGAACACAGATGCAATGACACTAGTGGATCGATGTGGTTTAGGAAAAGAACACACACGCAATGACACAAGTGGATCAATGTGGTTTAGGAAAATAACACACATGCAATGCCACTTGTGGATCCATGTGGTTTAGGAAAAGAACAGACATGCAATGTCTCTAGTGGATCAATGTGGTTTAGGAAAAGAAAACACATGCAATGACTCGAGTGGATTAATGTGGTTTAGGAAAGAACACACATGCAATGACTCTAGTGGATGAAGGTGTTTTAGGAAAAGAACACACATGCAATGACTCAAGTAGATGCATGTTGTTTAGGAAAAGAACGCACATGCAATGAGACTAGTGGATCCATGTCGTTTAGGAAAGTAACGCACATGCAATGTCAGCAATGGATCCATGTGGTTTGGGAAAATAACACACATGCAATGTCACTAGTGGATCCATGTGGTTTAGGAAAATAACCCACAAGCGATGTTTCTAGTGGATCAATGTGGTTTATGAAAACAACACACATGCAATGACATCAAAGGATCCATGTGGTTCAGGAAAATAACACATATGCAATGAATCTAATGGATCCATGTGGTTGAGGAAAAGAACACACACGCAATGACACAAGTAGATCAATGTGGTTTAGGAAATGAACACACATGCAATGTCACTTGTGGATCCATGTGGTTTAGGAAAAGCACACACATGCAATGTCTCTATTCTATCAGTGTGGTTTAGGAAAAGAACACACATGCATTGACTCTAGTTGATCCATGTGGTTTAGGAAAAGAACACACATGCAATGACACTAGTGGATCAATGTGGTTTAGGAAAAGAACACACAGGCAATGACACTAGTGGATCAATGTGGTTTACGAAAAGAACAAACATGCAATGTTACAAGTGGATCCATGTGGTTTAGGAAAAGAACACACATGTAATGACTCTACTGGATACATGTGGTTTAGGAAAAGAACACACATATAATGACTCTAGTGGATCCATGTGGTTTTGGAAAAGAACACACATGCAATGACTCTAGTGGATCAATGTGTTTTAGGAAAAGAACAAACATGCAATGACTCTAGTGGATCAATGTGGTTTAGGAAAATAACACACATGCAATGACTCTAGTGGATCAAGTTGTTTTAGGAAAAGAACACACATCCAATGACTCAAGTGGATCCATGTGGTTTAGGAAAAGAACACACATGCAATGACTCTAGTGGATCCATGTGGTTTAGGAAAAGAATACACATGCAATGACTCTATTGGATCAATGTGGTTTAGGAAAAGATCACACATGCAATGTCACTTGTGGATCAATGTGGTTTAGTAAAAGAATACACATGCAATGACTCTAGTGGATCCATGTGGTTCAGGAAAAGAAAACACATGCAATGACTCAAGTGGATCCATGTGGTTTAGGAAAAGAACACACATGCAATGAGACCAGCGGATCCATGTCGTTTAGGAAAATAACACACACGCAATGTCACCAGTGGATCCATGTGGTTTGGGAAAATAACACACATGCAATGTCACTATTTGATCCATGTGGTTTAGGAAAATAACACACATGCGATGTTTCTAGTGGATCAATGTTGTTTATGAAAAGAACACACATGCAATGACATCAGAGGATCCATGTGGTTCAGGAAAATAACATAGATGCAATGAATCTAATGGATCCATGTGGTTGAGGAAAAGAAGACACATGCAATGACACAAGTGGATCAATGTGGTTTAGAAAATGAACACAAGCAAGGTCCCTTGTGGATCCATGTGGTTTAGGAAAAGAACACACATGCAATGTCTCTAGTCAATCAATGTGGTTTAGGAAATGAACACACATGCAATGAATCTACTAGATCCATGTGGTTTAGGAAAAGAACACACTTGCAATGACTCTAGTGGATCCATGTGGTTTAGGAAAAAAACACATGCAACGACACCAATGGATCAATGTGGTTTAGGAAAAGAACACACCTGAAATGACACAAGTGCATTAATGTGGTTTATGAAAAGAACAGACATGCAATGTCACAAGTTGATCCATGTGGTTTAGAAAAAGAACACACATGTAATAACTCTTGTGGATCCATCCGGTTTGGGAAAAGAACACAAATGTAATGAGTCTAGTGGATCCATGTGGTTTAGGAAAAGAACACGCATGCAATGACTCCAGTGGATCAATGTGGTTTCGGAAAAGAACACACATGCAATGAATCTACTAGATCCATGTGGTTTAGGAAAAGAACACACATGCAATGACTCTAGTGGATCCATCTGGTTTAGGAAAATAACACACATGCAATGTCACTTGTGGATCCATGTGGTTCAGGAAAAGAACACACATGCAATGTCTCTAGTGGATCAATGTGGTTTAGGAAAAGAAAACACATGCAATGACTCTAGTGGATCCATGTGGTTCAGGAAAAGAACACACATGCAATGACTCAAGTGGATCCATGTAGTTTAGGAAAAGAACACACATGCAATGAGACCAGTGGATCCATGTCGTTTAGGAAAATAAGACACATGCAATGTCACCAGTGGATCCATGTGGTTTGGGAAAGTAACACACATTCAATGTCACTAGTGGATCCATGTGGTTTAGCAAAATAACACACATGCGATGTTTATAGTGGATCAATGTGATTTAGGAAAATAACACACATGCAATGTCACTTGTGGATCCATGTGGTTTAGGAAAAGAACACACATGCAATGTCTCTAGTGGATCAATGTGGTTTAGGAAAAGAAAACACATGCAATGACTCGAGTGGATCAATGTGGTTTAGGAAAATAACACACATGCAATGACTCTAGTGAATCAAGGTGTTTTAGGAAAAGAACACACATGCAATGACTCAAGTGGATCCATGTGGTTTAGGAAAAGAACACACATGCAATGAGACTAGTGGATCCATGTCGTTTAGGAAAATAACGCACATGTAATGTAACCAGTGGATCCATGTGGTTTGGGAAAATAACACACATGCAATATGACTAGTGGATCCATGTGGTTTAAGAAAATAACAGACATGCGATGACACGACTGGGTCCATGTGGTTTAGGAAAAGAACACACGTGCAATAACTCTATTGGATCAATGTGGTTTAGGAAAAGAACACACATGCAATGTCTCTAGTCGATCAGTGTGGTTTAGGAAACGAACAGACATGCAATGACTCTAGTGGATCAATGTGGTTTCGAAAAAAACACACATGCAATGACTCTAGTGGATCAATGTGGTTTACGAAAAGAACTCACATGCAATGTTACAAGTGGATCCATGTGGTTTAGGAAAAGAACACACATGTAATGACTCTACTGGATACATGTGGTTTAGGAAAATAACACACATGTAATGACTCTACTGGATCCATGTGGTTTTGGAAAAGAACACACATGCAATGACTCTAGTGGATCATTGTGTTTTAGGAAAAGAACAAACATGAATTGACTCTAGTGGATCAATGTGGTTTAGGAAAAGAACACACATGCAACGACTCTAATGGCTCAAGGTGTTTTAGTAAAAGAACACACATGCAATGACTCTAGTGGATCCATGTGGTTTAGGAAAAGAACACACATGTAATGACTCTATTGGATCAATGTGGTTTAGGAAAAGATCACACATGCAATGTCACCGGTGGATCAATGTGGTTTCGTAAAAGAATACACATGAAATGACTCTAGTGGATCCATGTGGTTCAGGAAAAGAACACACATGCAATGACTCAAGTGGATCCATGTAGTTTAGGAAAAGAACACACATGCAATGAGACCAGTGGATCCATGTCGTTTAGGAAAATAAGACACATGCAATGTCACTAGTGGATCCATGTGGTTTGGGAAAATAACACACATCCAATGTCACTAGTGGATCCATGTGGTTTAGGAAAATAACACACATGCGATGTTTCTAGTGGATCAATGTGGTTTATGAAAATATCACACATGCAATGACATCAGAGGATCCATGTGGTTCAGGAAAATAACATAGATGCAATGAATCTAATGGATCCATGTGGTTAAAGAAAAGAACACACATGCAGTGACACAAGTGGATCAATGAGGTTTAGGAAATGAACACACAAGCAATGTCCCTTGTGGATCCTTGTTGTTTAGGAAAAGAACACACATGCATTGTCTCTAGTCGATCAGTGTGGTTTAGGAAACGAACACACATGCAATGACTCTAGTGGATCAATGTGGTTTCGGAAAAGAACACACATGCAATGACTCTACTAGAACAATGTGGTTTTGGATAAGAACACACATGCAATGACTAGTGGATCCATGTGGTTTAGGAAAAGAACACACATGCAATGACACCAGTGGATCCATGTGGTTTAGGAAAAGAACACACATGAAATGACACCAGTGGATCAATATGGTTTATGAAAAGAACACACATGCAATGTCACAAGTTGATCCATGTGGTTTAGGAAAAGAACACACATGTAATGACTCTTGTGGATCCATCCGGTTTAGGAAAAGAACACAAATGTAATGACTCTAGTGGATCCATTTGGTTTAGGAAAAGAACAGACATGCAATGACTCTAGTGGATCAATGTTGTTTAGGAAAATAACACACATGCAATGTCACTAGGGGATCCATGTGGTTTAGGAAAAGAATGCACATGCAATGAATCTAGTGGATCCATGTGGTTTAGGAAAATTACACACATGCAAAGACTCTAGTGGATCCATGTGGTTTAGGAAAAGAACACACATGAAATGACTCTAGTGAATCAATGTGGTTTTGGAAAAGAACACACATACAAATGTCAGTAGTGGATCAATGTGATTTAGGAAAAGAACACACACGCAATGACTCTAGTGGATCCATGTGGTTTAGGAAAAGGACACACATGCAATGACACCAGTGGATCCATGTGGTTCAGGAAAAGAACACACATGCAATGACTCAAGTGGATCCATGTGCTTTAGGAAAAGAACACACATACAATGAATCTAGTGGATCCATGTGGTTTAGGAAAAGAACACACATGCAATGACACCAGTGGATCAATATGGTTTAGGAAAAGAACAACCATGCAATGACACTAGTGGATCAATGTGGTTTACGAAAATAACACACCTGCAATTTTACAAGCGGATCCATGTGGTGTAGGAAAAGAACACACATGTAATGACTCTACTGGATACATTTGGTTTAGGAAAAGAACACACATGTAATGACTCTAGTGGATCCATGTGGTTTTGGAAAAGAACACACATGCAATGTGACATGGGTATACCCTACAAGTACTCGAGCTTGGTATATACGGTCTAAATACGTAAAGGCCCATTGTGTCGCCAAGGCCCAAATGAAGGACTCGAGTAACCTACGGACTCTCGATTGCTTGCAGAACAAGAAGAAGCGAAAGATAGAAAGTTCAAAGGGGAAAACCCTAACTTGTAACCGACTCAACCTGCTACCTGAGACCTAGCCAACCTCTATAAAGGCTAGGAGGGGCGGCGAGGAGGACACACGCAACCCTAGTTTCCACAACCCTCGCCAGATTGCATCTGCGTACCATTGTAATCTTCGATTCCTTCGATAATTCCACGATCAGACTAGAAGGAGTAGGGACCTCTACGAGGCTTGAACCTGGGTAAATCTTTTTCCCCTGTGTGCTTGTTTGCTAGCCGATAGATGTCTCCATTGCTCCCTCCTTCTCCAGAACTCAAGTCCATAACAATGGGCATTGATGAGTTAAACCCTCGTCAATTAGCGCCGTCTGTGGGAATTGGGAGTGGTGATGTTGCGGCTTCTTCGGCCCCATCAACCGCGATCTACAACTCCGCAACAACAGAGATCGGCCAGATCTTCGGCGCGTTCGACTTCACCGTCCACACGCCGGCCACTCGCCCGGCCTTCGAGTCTGTGGGCGATGGAATCAGCCTCGCGATAGGGAGCTTCCGCTTCCAAGTCGGTCAGATGGGCACGCTTCGCATGCCTAATCAGCCGACGGCACCGTCGATAGCCCCAGCATCATGGTTCCTTCCATCGATCGGCACCCTCAGTGAGCTCAATGCCCCGACAACAGTCGAGAACACGGTCAGCGACAGCAGTCGCGACTCCGATCTGAGCGATCTGGCCACTGAAGATGGAACCTACGGTTCCGGATCTGAGAGTTGTGGAAGCAACAGCTTCCCCAATCACTTCATGTGCGCCGTCATCAACACAGGCGATACCTCTGCCAACCGCGACAACGGTGGCAATCGCGGTAACGGAACCGACCCGCCCAACGCTGGCAATGGTGGCAATGGAGGCAACGGCGGCAACGGTGGCAACCGCACCCCCGTTGACAATGGCGGAGTAGTCGAACCTCCAACCATATTAAACGAGCAAACCGGCGAACGCGTCGTGATCAGGCTCAACAAGCAAGAATGTGCTCGTTGCCGCGAGGCCCTACGAGGCGCTCCTTTACCCTTCGGATCCCCGCAAGAACTGCTGATGGGCTATGACTGGCTCCTGAAGGACGAATTCAAGCGCCAAGTACAAATGATTGCGCAACTCAAGGCGCGCAAAAAGGCAGCAGACGAGTCGAGCCTTCGCCGTGCTGGGCTCTCCTCCCACGGAGGATCCTCCTCAAAGGGCAATGAGTAACTCGCCAAGAAGAGGCAATCTCGGATGGCCCATCTCACCGAGAAAGAACGCATAGAAGCTGCAAAAGTCCTCGACTTCAGCTCTATGACAGTCGACACTTGGGGCAACGTGGTCCCCAAGACGCCGCAGGCTGCGGTGACAGCGGCCACCATGTACCTCCTTAACAACCAACCGCCAGCTGGAGATCCCCGAGCCGCCATGCACCGATCTATGATCGTGGGCTTGGGACTAATCGAGGCCGCCCTCGACAAGGAGCCAACACCAGAGCCAAAAAAGGGTAAAGCGCTAGCAAAGCGCTACTCCTCGCCCTCATCTAGCGACGACAGTCACGACCTGTCTCGACGCCGCCGCTCACGACGACACGACCGCGACAATGATGCACATGACGACCTCACGTAGCGCAAGATTGACAAATCCAGGGCACGACGTGCTCGGTCGACTGACTCGCAAGAGGAAGATGTGGAGCTCTGCGGCGCTAGATGCTTCAGCAGATCCATTAGGCAGAAGCGAATGCCTAAGGGGTTTAAACTCCCATCGGAGAACCCGAAGTTTGACAGCCTACAGGACCCGAAGATATGGCTGGAGGACCACATCTCCTCCGTCAGGCTCCACGGCGGCAGTCGAAGCACGGCCATGCAATGCTTACAGCTATAGCTGCAAGGTGTCGCTCGAGCATGGCTCAACAACCTCCCACGCGGATCCATTTGTAGTTGGGATGAGCTGGTTTACAGCTTCGTGCGGAATTTCAAGGGCACATACAAGTGCCCTTCATCAATCGAAGAGCTAAGATGCTGCCAGCAATGATCGGGCGAATCGCTACGCTCCTACATTCAAAGGTGGTCCATCATCAAGAACTCCGCAGAGAACATCTCGGAGGATCACGCGATTGACGCATTCAACAGCGACGTCCGCTGCCTAGAACTCAGGGAGGAGTTGGGCCGCTCAAAGCCCAAGACCATCGACCACCTGATGGAGATCGTGAATCGGTGGGCCGATGGAGAAGATTCGGTGAAGAATCACGTTCACTCCGACGAGGAGGCAGAACTCGAGCGCAGACGCGATCGCCGAGGCAAGCGTCGCATGCACATCTACAATGACCGTGACGATGTCAACATGGTCGTGGCTGGCTACGCCGACAGACGCGATGATAACCGCAACAGCAGATACCGTAGCGGTGGATACCGCGACTCCGGGAAAACCACGCAAGTGTGGCAATGCCGCAACCGCGATGAGGCACCTGCAACATCCATTGAGGACAAACTGTCCGGGCCATGTACGGTACACTTCTACATCGACAAGCATGATGGAAAGAAGAAGTCTAGCCACCTCCTCAAGGATTGCCGCGAGTTCCTCAAGCTACACGAGGGATTGGTTCGGATGAACCGCAATGCAGTCGAAAGACGCTACGGAGCCGCTCCAGGCACCGTGGCACATGGCACTCCGCCACCACCACCCGGGCCACCCCCGAATACAGCTGCGCCGGACCAGCACCACGGAGGCGAACCGTACCCATGAGCCATGGGCACCATGATGATCCAAAAGGGAAGTCCCTCGAATTGGGTGCAGAAGGCCATCACTCGCCAAGTCAACCTGGCCACACACTCGCCACCATCTATTACTGAGTACCTCAGCGGAAGCGAGTCCTGCATCACCTTCGACAAACGCGATCATCCGCCTCAAGTACCTCGTCCAGGCCATTGCCCCCTCGTACTCGAGGCGCAAATCGGAGGTTTCTACATGAGCCGAGTCTTCATGGACGGTGGGAGCAGCATCAACCTTATATTCGTGAGTACCTTGCGAGCAATGAGGATCCCTCTAACTTGCCTAGAGGCCTCGGACACAACATTCCATGGCATCGTCCTAAGGAAAGGCGTATACCCCCTAGGCAAAATCAACCTCGATGTCATCTTCGGCACGCCGAAGAACTTCTGGCGCGAGCGCATCGACTTTGAGGTCTTCGACTGGCCCTCACAGTACCACTGCATCCTCGGACGTGTCGCATTCGCTAGGTTTATGGAAGTGTCACACTACGCCTACCTGCAGATGAAAATGCCAGGTCCCAATGGCGTCATCACAATCAACGGGAGCTTCGAGAGATCCGACAGTTGCGACAGGGAATTCAACAGAATTTCCCCGTCCTTCGGCATGCAGGAAGAACTCGCAAGGCTCAAAGAGTCGACAGACAACAGTCTGCCCCTCTGAGCCGGCCAAGCTTGCCCGATCTATCCGTCGACTCATCGGTGCACACAAAGACAGTGTAGGTCCACCCATCGGATCCTGCCAAGACGGCCCTCATCGCCAACAACGTGTGTCCCGCATAGGAACTCGCGCTCGTCGAATTCCTCCGTGAGCACTGGGAAATTTTCGCCTGGTGTCCTGCGGACATGCCAGGAGTTCCTAGGGAATTCTCCGAGCACGCACTCAATGTCAACCCCGACGCAAGGCCAGTCAAGCAAACAATTCGGTGATTGGCTGAGCCACGAGTGCAGGAAGTCGGAATGGAGATCAACAGACTCCTCGACGCCAAGTTCATACGCGAGATCAAGGAAAGCACTTGGCTCGCCAACACGGTGCTGGTACCAAAAAAGGACACAGATATCCTGCGGATGTGCGTGGACTTCACCTCTCTGAATAAGCACTGCCCAAAGGATCACTTCCCGTTGCCACACATCAACCAGATCATCGACTCCACCGCAGGATGCGAGCTCCTCTGCTTCCTCGTCGCCTACTCAGGCTATAACCAGATTCAAATGAAGGAGGAAGACCAAGAGAAAGCAGCGTTTACAACGCCCTTTGGTGTGTTCTGCTACAACACAGTGCCCTTCGGGCTAAAGAACGTAGGAGCCACCTACCAGCGGTGCATGCAGGCTTGCCTCAAGGAACAACTAGGTCGCAACATTCAAGTCTATGTCGACGACATAGTAATCAAGACCAAGGAGGAAGCCTCCCTAATCGACGATTTGCGTGAAACCTTCGCCAACCTCGACTGCTACCGGATCAAGCTATATCCGGACAAATGTGCTTTTGGCGTGTCATCTGGGCAACTACTCGGGTACCTCATCTCCCGAGGGGAATCGAGGAAAACCCGAAGAAAATAAAAGCCATACTGGCCATGGAGAAGCTGAAAAACATAAGGGGCGTCCAGTAGCTTGCTAGGGGAATCGTGGCCCTCAGTCGATTCATCAGTCGTATGGGTGAAAAGGCGCTGCCCTACCAACTCCTCCGAAAAGCTGAAAAATTTGAGTGGACCAATGAAGCGAAAGAAGCATTCGAAGACCTCAAGCGCCTGCTATCCACTTCGCCAGTACTGGTGACCCCACGAGAAAGGGAACCATGGTTGCTATATATCTCTGCCACCAACAAGGTGGTTAGCACAGTGCTCGTCGTCGAGCGAGCCGAGGAAAACAAGGTCCACGGGGTACAACGCCCAGTATATTACCTCAACAAGGTCCTCACACCAACAAAACAGTGGTACCCGCACTACCAGAAGCTCGCGTACGGTGTCCCCATGACCGCCCGGCGACTGCGCCATTACTTCCAGGAACACCCAATCGTGGTGGTCAACGATGTCCCGTTGGGGCATATCCTCAATAACCCCGACGCCACGGGACGAGTCGCGCTTTGGGGAATAGAATTGTCTCCATGAGACATCACATACGAAAAGCGCGACGCAATCAAGTCGCAAGTTCTCCCTGAGTTCCTCGTGCACTGGATGGAGAACCAGCTCCCAGACAAACCAGATATGTCCTACCTCTGGACAATGCACTTCGATGGGTCCAAGCGGAAGGACGGAGCAGGCGCAGGTGTCATACTAACATCACCTCAAGGGGACAAGTTGAAGTATATCCTATGAATGCAGTTCACAGCCTCCAACAACGAGGCTGAATACGAGGCCCTGTTGCATGGGATGAGGATGGCAAAAGCCTGCGGCGCCAAGAGGCTCATCATATACGGCGACTCCAAGTTGGTCATCAACAAAACAATGCATGAGTGCAATGCACTGAATGACAACATGATCGCGTACCGCGACCTCTACGACACACTCGAAGGAGACTTCGATGGTTGCGAGCTGCGGCACGTAGGTCGTGAAAGCAACGAAGAGGCGGACGCACTCGCCAACATAGGCTCTACCTGCGCCCCCATACCACCCGGGGTATTTCTTGAGTGCATCTGCGAACGCTCCATCAAGCCAAAGGCCGCAGAGAAGAAAACAAGCGCAGCAACGGACTCGGGGGTTACGCCGCCCAATGAGTCAATGGCACTCGATGACTTGGAGTTGGACACAGGACTCGAGGGACCAATGAGCATCATGATGATTGAGCAATCTGGGACGGAGCCGTACATCACGTACCTCCTCAGCAAGAGGCTACCGGACGATTCAACTGATGCACGGCACATCACGCGGCGATCCAAGGCGTTCGCTGTTATCAATAGCGAACTGTATAAATGCAGCATCATAGGAGTAATCCAACGATGCGTCTCCACGGCCAACGGAAGAGTTGTTCTCCTCGACATCTATGAGCTGGATTCTACTGGCCTATGGCCATGCGCGATGCCAAGGACATCGTCCAAAAATGCAACGCTTGCCAGCGATTCGCGAACAAGCCGCACGCACCTGGCGCAGAGCTACGGCCAATCCCATTGGCCTGGCCCTTCGTGCAATGGGGACTCGACATGGTTGGCAAACTCCCAAGGTCCTCACGATGAGGCTACGTCTACCTCTTGGTCGTAGTCGACAAATCCACCAAGTGGATTGAGGCCATGCCAGTGACCAACCAATCAGGACACATCGCAGTTAAGTTCTTCGAATCCATCGTCTACCGCTTCGGAGTACCGCACAACATCATCACCGACAACGGGACGAACTTCACATCCAAGGAGTTCCAAGAATTCTGCGAGAACCTGGGGATCAACATCAGCTACGCCTCGATAGCGCATCCACATACCAACAGTCAGGTGGAAAAAGCAAACGGGCTCGTCTGCGGCGGCATCAAAAAGCGACTCCTCCGGCCACTCGAACAAGCCGCGGGTTGCTGGCCAGACGAACTGCAATCCGTACTCTGGAGCCTACGCACAACTCCAAACAGTGCCACGGGCTACACACCATTCATTATGGTGCACGGAGCCGAGGCAGTGCTACCTGCCGAGGTACAGTACAAGGTGTCACGCGTGGTCGCTTACAACGAACAAGAGTCATCCCTCGCACTCGAAGACTCCGTCGACCTCCTTGACGAGGCAAGAGAAATCGCCGCGGAAAGATCAACGATCTACCATCAGAACCTGCGCAACTACCACAGTAGGAGGCTACGCCCCAGATCCTTCGACGAAGGCGACCTGGTCCTGCGACTGAAGCAGCAGGGGCATCTCAAGCTCGAGTGCCCCTAGGAAGGACCGTACATGATTACAGAAGTAATCCCAGGTGGCGCCTATCGCCTTTAAGATTTAGAGACAGGAGTCGCATACTCCAACCCCTGGAATGTCACACAGCTGCGACGCTTCTACCCCTAGTCGCTTTTTACTTTTTACATTGCAAATAAGGCTACTCAGCCAAGGCTACTTAGCCACACATTGTACCTCGCACTGTCCTTCGAATAAATAAAGCTAAGTGCCCCAAAAACTCTGTGTCCTCCTTTACTTTTCCAATTTATCTACTCGGGGGCTGCACTACCCTATATACATCTGTTCTACAAACAAAAACGCGATATCCTGAGTAGCTGGTACATCAATCGAAACCCTTAACACAACATCAACCCAGCTGCAACGCACCTGACAGGTTGACAAGGGACTGAGATAAGAGCATGGCCAGGCTAACGAAAAGGACTCGCACAGTGCAACACACTTCATGCTAACAAAGCTCTTTCTACATCAGTACACTTATGTGCAGGATACAAACTAAGCTACTACTACAGCAAGAGAACGTTGGTTTGTTCCTCAAAGAAGTCGACGATCTCTTATGCTGGGCGATCCACCGCCTGGTAGTGTGGCACCATATTCCAGGCAGAACCTGCTGGTGGCGTAGGCGGCCTAGACGCAATTGCCACAACATCTACGTCAGGCCTGTGCAGTCGCACCAATGATAGAGCGGCCTTGGCACCAGCCACCAACTGTTGCCTCACGCACTCGCGAACCGCGGTCAGGTCTTGAAACTTGGCAAGGAGGGCCAGCATGCTTGTTGGAGTAACATCCAGCGGAAACATCGTCCGTTCTTCAAACATGACTGCGACTTCTTCAGAAAGTGCAGCACTCGCGACGCGTGATCCTGCAAGGTCGCCAGCGCAATCGCACGATCATGATCTACCCAGAAGTATCCACTCTCTTGCAGTTGCTCCTGGGTAAGATCATGCATACGAATGGCAATTCTATCCTTCTCATCCTGTGGATGACGCACGCTGACAACTACACGAAGCAGCAACAGTAGCATAAGTACAACGCACCATCGCGAGTGACTACAAGGAAAAGATAAGAGCAAGCAAACTAACACTTGAATTGGTCGCCCAGCTGCGTCACCTCGCCAAGCAGATACTGCTCTCGGGCGGCGGCTTTCTCCGCCTTCGACTTCCATACATCCGCGTTACCGCGGAGCACGGGCAACTCCCACTCCAGCTACTTCACGCGGTCACGCAGTCGCGAGAGCAGCGACAGCTCATCTACCCTAGAACGCGGCGGTGCCAAAGTATCATCAAGCAGCGGCGAGTCCTGAGTTTCCCTCAAAGGATCACTTGATGAACCCTACCACAAGTCAAGATAGAATCAAATAAGATGACCAAATCAACACAAAGACAAAAGATTCAAGTGCATTCAAGACTAGCAAAAGTATCAGCAGATACACTCGCCAGTAGGCATGTTCTTAACAAAGGACATAAACTAGTTAACTATTACAAAGCTTCTAAGGAGCGATTGGCTTCTTCGACTTCGACGGCTTCGGGGGCTTCATCGAGTCCGTGGCAGTGTCAGATGCCACTGATTTTCCGCCAGCCCCTAATGACACAGCTTTTGTTGCCTTCTTGGCGCGTTGCAGCTCCTCAGAACACTTCGCAACAGTGTTTATCAGCTGATGCCCATATTTGTCACAGGCAGTCGCGAAAGGAGCGAAGACTACCTGTTCGCCGTCCGCGCTAACAGGCATCGCCTTCGACACCGCGGCAGGATCAATCTCGACTCCGTGGGCCTGCACCATGGCAAGTGACATGGACGCGCCGGCCGCGCGAAGTGAGTTCTTGAAGCTGGAAGGCACACCCCCGGCGAGTGACTCCACCAGCTCGTCTATGTTCTAGACTAGCTCCGCCTTGGGCATCAGCTCCTCCCGGAGGCGACTGAGAACGCCCTTGGCCTTGGAGAGCGTATCCTGAACGGCGGCCCTGCGGTCTTCGAATGCCGACAGTGCACCCACCAGAGCATCATCATGACGAAGGGCCTGCGGGTCGAAGCTCAAACCGCCAGCATCTGTACATAAATCCACACTTGGACAAAGCATCAGCGCCAACGACAAAAATTCGAGCAGAGAAGGATAACAATATCCACAGCAAAGTACCTGAGAGGGCCTTGGCAATTGAGAAAAGTTGTTCTTTGAACAACTTCTCCCTGGCTGTGAAGGAGGCACGCATATCCTCTTCGCGCCTTTGCGCCTCGTCACGCACCGCGATTGCCTCATCGCGACCCTTCACAGCCGCGGCGAGTGTTTTCTCCATGGTGGCAGCGTTGCGTAGGAGGGCGTTATGTTCAGCTACAAAACAAAGGGGATTGACTATTAGTCGACCATATAAAGAGGAGAAGAAGAGAAGGAAGTGAAAAACACTTACTTTCGACCACGCGATGGTGCGTCTCTAGCATTGCATGCTGGCGGCCCATCGCAAGCACTTGCTCCGCCAAATGGGCGGCTTCCTTCACAAGGAGCTATCGCACAACAAAGGGATCAGCAGAAGCAATAGATAACATCGACTGCAACATTAAAAGAAGAAAATCTACACTTACATGATCCTCCAATGACTCCGAAGATGTCTGTTGTACCGTCATCCGGGCAACAATGCTCTCATGCATGAGGAGAACTGGAAGAGTTGTGCCTGGAGTGGGCCGCCAATGGAGGGGAAGGAGCGCGCTCGACCTCTTTCTTGGCCCTTGAGGTCGCGACTCCTGATTCTTTCAAAAATTGGACGTCGCCAAAAGACGACGACGCCTCTTGACTGCAAGACAAAACCCACATCAAGAAAGGGCAAACCCAGAGACAAGCCAACAAGGGCAAAATAGAGAAGAACAAGTAAACTAGAAAACTTACCAATCAAACTTGTCAAAGTCAAAAGTGGCTTCCCCCGACTCTGACGAGGACTCCTTGGGCAATCGCATCTTCTTGCGAGCGGATGGTGCCACGACGCTCACAGGAATGGCAGGGATCAGCGACTCCGCACCAACACCTGCACCTTCCGGAGTCGAAGGAGACGACGCATCAGAATCCTCGCTGCGCGAACGCTTGCGAGTATCCGGACTACCGGACTCGGGGGCTTCCTCCTCCACATCAGATGGGACGGTCAACTCCGACTCGTCCTCTTCCAAGGCTTCGCGAGGGATAACCCCCTTAGGAAGAGGGGGCATACAAGGTGACACCACCCAATCCTGCATACAGACAACGAATTCAGCAAAAAGCAAGTAAAACAACCGAGAAGCAATCAACAAACTTAGCTACTGCGTAGCACAACTATACCTCGGGAGGAGGGTTAGTAGCATCAAATGGAGGAACAACTGGCTCACTGGGGAGCACATCCTTGACTGTGTACTTGGTGACCAGTCGAACCCATTTGTCTACCTCACTCGCAGACATGCCGTCGGCAGACACGCGAGTGGCATCGTCAGCGCCAGCCCACTGAAACATGGGGTGGACTCTAGCCTGCAGGGGCTGGACGCGACGGCGCAGCCACATGCGAATGAGGGTGCAGCCTCCCTCTTCTTTTCCTATGCGACTCTCGAGGTCGCAGACGCGCTGGTACAGCACATCTGTCTCCGCAGACTCGCCAAGCATGACTACATTCTTCCAGGAGCGCATCCTCTTGCACGGCGTCGCGGTATCAAAGGGTGGGAGTCCGAAGTGGTCTCTGTCGGCCTTCTGGTCGCGAATGTAGAACCACTTGTCCCTCCACCCTTGGACGGACGCTATGAGTTTGATATTGAAATAGGTGGCGGATGGGTCGACGTGAATTCTGCAACCACCTACATCATATACTAAGGAGCCAGAAGCGGATTGGCGCTTCAACTTGAAGATGTGCTTGAGGAGGCCGAAGTGCGGCTTGATTCCGAGCCAGCACTCGCAGAGGGTGATGAAGCAAGAGATATGGAGGATAGAGTTCGGGGACAACTGATGGAGCTAGAGCCCGTTGAAACAAAGGAGTCCCCTAAAAAAGGGTGAAGAGGCAAGGAGAGACCGTGAATGATGAATGCCAAAAACATCACTTGAAAACCAGCGGGAGGAGAAGGAATTGTCTCACCGCCGGGGACGCGCGCATCGGCGACTGTGTCGGACAGCACTCCGTCTTGGCGAAGAAGACAAAGATCCGATAACTTGATGATGGAGGGACGCCACGCGCCATTCGTGACGTGGGTGCCCGTGCCCTTCTTCTTTCCGTCGGTGGCGGTTCTGGTGCCCGCAGCGGCGGAGCCGCCTTTCTTCTTCGCTGCAGCAGCGGTAGCCGCGGAATCAGCCATAGCGCCTCCCTTCTTCTTCCCCATTGCGCGGCGGCGATGCGATCGAAGGAAGTAGCTCGGAAACGAGCGGAGCTGGTCCAGCGTCGTGGAAGAAACGAGCGCAGAGAAAGCAGAGGAGTAGCGGCAATGGCGATGGAAGCAAAGGATGAATGAGAGCAGATGAGAAAATTACCATCGCATCACCGCTACTTAACCCCTGGAAGATGCAATCCAATGGCTCAGAAAAACCCTACTGGACGCGTGGCAAACATCGTGCCAGACACGTGGAGGAGTGGAAACACGAACTGTCCCTCCACTGCTCCCATTACGCGCGGAAATCGAGGAGGCGCAGTTAAAATAAAGATTACGCATACCCAGCCAAATCAAAGTGAGAGAGTGGGACCCACTGCTCGTCACGTCCCGTCAAACTCGCTCACGCGGGCAACTGAGGTCATGAAATCATCAGCACTGGCGTCATCAAAGCTACGTAGCAGAAGACTTCGACTACTTTAGTCCTTGCTCGAGTCTTCGACTCCACCAAGCACTTGGGGGCTACTCCCATAGGGAGCGCTGGTCGCGCACCCTATGATTTTCTCTTCTTTTTGCAGGAACATGGACAATCAAAGGCAAACCCAACCACTCGAAATACAGTTCGACTATGGACATGGGTTACTCCCAAAGGGAGCGCCGGAAACAAATTCGACCGAAACAAGCAAGCAAAAGACAACAGCAGACGCAAAAGTTCTTTAGTCCATGCCTGAGTCATCGACTCAACCAGGCACTCGGGGGCTACTCTCATAGGGAGCGCTGGTCGTGCACCCTATGATTATCTGTACAAAAAACTGTGTGTTGATAACATCCACACTCGAAGGTCATGGTGACACCGCCTCATAATTTTTCCCTACAAAGAGACTGCGTCTCCTGGGTCACTTGAATCGTCTCCGCGATGATAAAATTCGGATGCCGCGTTTACAGCGTGAAGGTAAGACTTGAATAAGGCCTGACAACGCATTAGCTGCGCACTACCAGAAATATATCCGTGCCTACAGGTACGATGAACATGCCTTGACGGACGCGTCGAGTGCTCACACCCATATAACTGGAATTCGACTCCTGTAAGACCTCCGCGGCTTGAGTCGAATTACACCAGCACTTTTCCGGATTCGAGTCCAGGGACTCGAGTTAGAGTAAATTGCGTTGTTTCACCCTAAGGTGGTTAACTGATACCGATACTTCGGTTATATCAGGCACACACATCAACAATCCCAATGACACAAACAAAGCAGTCGAATTATACTCATTCATGCACTCGAAAGACTTCAAAAGTCCCCAGTCGAATCTGCGATTCCACTAGACACTCGGGGGCTACTTACCTAGGTATACCCTACAGGTACTCGAGCTTGGTATATACGGTCTAAATACGTAAAGGCCCACGGTGTCGCCAAGGCCCAAATGAAGGACTCGAGTAACCTACGGACTCTCGATTGCGTGAAGAACAAGAAGCTAAAGATAGAAAGTTCAAAGGGGAAAACCCTAACTTGTAACCAACTCGACCTGCTACACGAGACCTAGCCTACCTATATAAAGGCTAGGAGGGGGCGGCAAGAAGGACACACGCAACCCTAGTTTCCACAACCCTCGCTAGATTGCATCTGCGCACCATTGTAATCTTCAATTCCTTCGATAATTCCACGAGCACACAAGCAGGAGTAGGGACCTCTACGAGGCCTGAACCTAGGTAAATCTTTGTCCCCTGTGTGCTTGTTTGCTAGCCGATAGATGTCTCCAACGCTCCCTCCTTCTCCAAAAAGCCAAGTCCATAACAATGGGCATTGATAAGTTAAACCCTCGTCACAATGACTCTACTGGATCAATGTGTTTCAGGAAAAGAACAAACATGCAATGACTCTAGTGGATCAATGTGGTGTAGGAAAAGAACACACATGCAATGTCACTAGTGGATCCAGGTGGTTCAGGAAAAGAACACACATGCAATGACTCTAGTGGATCCATGTGGTTTACGAAAAGAACACACATGCAATGACACGAGTGGGTCCATGTGGTTTAGGAAAAGAACACACATGCAATGACTAAATTGGATCAATGTGGTTTAGGAAAAGAACACACATGCAACGACTCTAGTGGATCAATGTGGTTTCGAAAAAACACACATGCAATGACTCTAGTGGATCCATCTGGTTTAGGAAAAGAACACACATGCAATGACTCTAGTGGATCCATGTGGTTTAGGAAAATAACACACATGCAATGACACCAGTGGATCAATGTGGTTTAGGAAAAGAACACACATGAAATGACACACCAGTGCATCAACGTGGTTTATGAAAAGAACACACATGCAATGTCACAAGTTGATCCATGTGGTTTAGGAAAAGAACACATATGTAATGACTCTTGTGGATCCATCCGGTTTAGGAAAAGAACACAAATGTAATCACTCTACTGGATCCATGTGGTTTAGGAAAAGAACACACATGCAATGACTCTAGTGGATCAATGTTGTTTAGGAAAATAACACATATGCAATGTCACTAGGGGATCCATGTGGTTTAGGAAAAGAATACACATGCAACGAATATAGTGGATCCATGTGGTTTAGGAAAATAACACACATGCAATAACACCAGTGGATCAATGTGGTTTAGGGAAAGAACACAGATGAAATGACACTAGTGGATCAATGTGGTTTATGAAATGACATCAGAGGATCTATGTGGTTCAGGAAAATAACATAGATGCAATGAATCTAATGGATCTATGTGGTTGAGGAAAAGAACACACATGCAATGACACAAGTGGATCAATGTGGTTTAGGAAATGAACACACAAGCAATGTCCCTTGTGGATCCATGTGGTTTAGGAAAAGAACACACATGCAATGTCTCTAGTCAATCAGTGTGGTTTAGGAAACGAACACACATGCAATGACTCCAGTGGATCAATGTGGTTTCGGAAAAGAACACACATGCAATGATTCTACTAGATCCATGTGGTTTAGGAAAAGAACACACATGCAATGACTCTAGTGGTTCCATGTGGTTTAGGAAAAAACACACATGCAATGACACCAGTGGATCAATGTGGTTTAGGAAAAGAACACACATGAAATGACACAAGTGGATCAATGTGGTTTATGAAAAGAACACACATGCAATGTCACAAGTTGATCCATGTGGTTTAGGAAAAGAACACACATGTAATCACTCTTGTGGATCCATCCGGTTTGGGAAAACAACACAAATGTAATGATTCTAGTGGAACCATGTGGTTTAGGAAAAGAACACATATGTAATGACTCTTGTGGATCCATCCGGTTTAGGAAAAGAACACAAATGTAATCACTCTAGTGGATCCATGTGGTTTAGGAAAACAACACACATGCAATGACTCTAGTGGATCAATGTTGTTTAGGAAAATAACACATATGCAATGTCACTAGGGGATCCATGTGGTTTAGGAAAAGAATGCACGTGCAACGAATATAGTGGATCCATGTGGTTTAGGAAAATAACACACATGCAATAACACTAGTGGATCAATGTGGTTTAGGGAAAGAACACACATGAAATGACACTAGTGGATCAATGTGGTTTATGAAAAGAACACACATGCAATGTCACAAGTTGATCTATGTTGTTTAGGAAAAGAACACACATGTAATGACTCTTGTGGATCCATCCGGTTTAGGAAAGAACACAAATGTAATGACTCTAGTGGATCCATGTGGTTTAGGAAAACAACACACATGAAATGACTCTAGTGGATCAATGTTGTTTAGGAAAATAACACACATGCAATGTCACTAGGGGATCCATGTGGTTTAGGAAAAGAATGCACATGCAATGAATCTAGTGGATCCATGTGGTTTAGGAAAAGAATGCACATGCAATGACTCTAGTGGATCCATGTGGTTTAGGAAAAGAACACACATGAAAGGACTCTAGATGATCAATGTGGTTTTGGAAAAGAACACACATGCAAATGTCAGTAGTGGATCAATGTCATTCAGGAAAAGAACACACATGCAATGACTCTAGTGGATCCATGTGGTTTAGGAAAAGAACACACATGCAATGACACTAGTGGATCGATGTGGTTTAGGAAAAGAAGAAACATGCAATGTTACAAGTGGATCCATGTGGTTTAGGAAAAGAACACACATGTAATGACTCTACTGGATACATGTGGTTTAGGAAAAGAACACACATGTAATGACTCTAGTGGATCCATGTGGTTTTGGAAAAGAACACACATGCAATGACTCTAGTGGATCAATGTGTTTTAGCAAAACAACTTACATGCAATGACTCTAGTGGATCAATGTTGTTTAGTAAAAGAACACACAGGCAATGACTCTAGTGGATCAAGGTGTTTTAGGAAAGGAACACACATCCAATGACTCAAGTGGATCCATGTGGGTTAGGAAAAGAACACACATGCAATGACTCTAGTGGATCCATGTGGTTTAGGAATAGAACACACATGCAATGACTCTATTAGATCAATGTGGTTTAGGAAAAGATCACACATGCAATGTCACCAGTGGATCAATGTTGTTTAGTAAAAGAACACAAATGTAATCACTCTAGTGGATCCATCTGGTTCAGGAAAAGAACACACATGCAATGACTCAAGTGGATCCATGTGGTTTAGGAAAAGAATACACATGCAATGAAACCAACGGATAGATGTCGTTTAGGAAAATAACACACATGCAATGTCACAAGTGGATCAATGTGGTTTAGGAAAATAACACACATGCAATAACACCAGTGGATCAATGTGGTTTAGGGAAAGAACAAACATGAAATGACACTAGTGGATCAATGTGGTTTATGAAAAGAACACACATGCAATGTCACAAGTTGATCCATTTGGTTTAGGAAAAGAACACACATGTAATGACTCTTGTGGATCCATCCGGTTTCGGAAAGAACACAAATGTAATGACTCTAGTGGATCCATGTGGTTTAGGAAAAGAACACACATGAAATTACTCTAGTGGATCAATGTTGTTTAGAAAAATAACACACATGCAATGTCACTAGGGGATCCATGTGGTTTAGGAAAAGAATGCACATGCAATGACTCTAGTGGATCCATGTGGTTTAGGAAAAGAATGCACATGCAATGACTCTAGTGGATCCATGTGGTTTAGGAAAAGAACACACATGAAAGGACTCTAGTGGATCAATGTGGTTTTGGAAAAGAACACACATGCAAATGTCAGTAGTGGATCAATGTGATTCAGGAAAAGAACACACATGCAATGACACTAGTGGATCGATGTGGTTTAGGAAAAGAACACACATGCAATGACACTAGTGGATCAATGTGGTTTACGAAAAGAACAAACATGCAATGTTACAAGTGGATCCATGTGGTTTAGGAAAAGAACACACATGTAATGACTCTACTGGATACATGTGGTTTAGGAAAAGAACACACATGTAATGACTCTAGTGGATCCATGTGGTTTTGAAAAAGAACACACATGCAATGACTCTAGTGGATCAATGTGTTTTAGCAAAACAACAAATATGCAATGACTCTAGTGGATCAATGTGGTTTAGGAAAAGAACACACATGCAATGACTCTAGTGGATCAAGGTGGTTTAGGAAAAGAACACACATCCAATGACTCAAGTGGATCCATGTGGTTTAGGAAAAGAACACACATGCAATGACTCTTGTGGATCCATGTGGTTTAGGAAAAGAACACACATGCAATGACTCTATTGGATCAATGTGGTTTAGGAAAAGATCACACATGCAATGTCACCAGTGGATCAATGTGGTTTAGTAAAACAATACACATGCAATGACTCTGGTGGATCCATCTGGTTCAGGAAAAGAACACACATGCAATGATTCAAGTGGATCCATGTGGTTTAGGAAAAGAACACACATGAAAGGACTCTAGATGATCAATGTGGTTTTGGAAAAGAACACACATGCAAATGTCAGTAGTGGATCAATGTCATTCAGGAAAAGAACACACATGCAATGACTCTAGTGGATCCATGTGGTTTAGGAAAAGAACACACATGCAATGACACTAGTGGATCGATGTGGTTTAGGAAAAGAAGAAACATGCAATGTTACAAGTGGATCCATGTGGTTTAGGAAAAGAACACACATGTAATGACTCTACTGGATACATGTGGTTTAGGAAAAGAACACACATGTAATGACTCTAGTGGATCCATGTGGTTTTGGAAAAGAACACACATGCAATGACTCTAGTGGATCAATGTGTTTTAGCAAAACAACTTACATGCAATGACTCTAGTGGATCAATGTTGTTTAGTAAAAGAACACACAGGCAATGACTCTAGTGGATCAAGGTGTTTTAGGAAAGGAACACACATCCAATGACTCAAGTGGATCCATGTGGGTTAGGAAAAGAACACACATGCAATGACTCTAGTGGATCCATGTGGTTTAGGAATAGAACACACATGCAATGACTCTATTAGATCAATGTGGTTTAGGAAAAGATCACACATGCAATGTCACCAGTGGATCAATGTTGTTTAGTAAAAGAACACAAATGTAATCACTCTAGTGGATCCATCTGGTTCAGGAAAAGAACACACATGCAATGACTCAAGTGGATCCATGTGGTTTAGGAAAAGAATACACATGCAATGAAACCAACGGATAGATGTCGTTTAGGAAAATAACACACATGCAATGTCACAAGTGGATCAATGTGGTTTAGGAAAATAACACACATGCAATAACACCAGTGGATCAATGTGGTTTAGGGAAAGAACAAACATGAAATGACACTAGTGGATCAATGTGGTTTATGAAAAGAACACACATGCAATGTCACAAGTTGATCCATTTGGTTTAGGAAAAGAACACACATGTAATGACTCTTGTGGATCCATCCGGTTTCGGAAAGAACACAAATGTAATGACTCTAGTGGATCCATGTGGTTTAGGAAAAGAACACACATGAAATTACTCTAGTGGATCAATGTTGTTTAGAAAAATAACACACATGCAATGTCACTAGGGGATCCATGTGGTTTAGGAAAAGAATGCACATGCAATGACTCTAGTGGATCCATGTGGTTTAGGAAAAGAATGCACATGCAATGACTCTAGTGGATCCATGTGGTTTAGGAAAAGAACACACATGAAAGGACTCTAGTGGATCAATGTGGTTTTGGAAAAGAACACACATGCAAATGTCAGTAGTGGATCAATGTGATTCAGGAAAAGAACACACATGCAATGACACTAGTGGATCGATGTGGTTTAGGAAAAGAACACACATGCAATGACACTAGTGGATCAATGTGGTTTACGAAAAGAACAAACATGCAATGTTACAAGTGGATCCATGTGGTTTAGGAAAAGAACACACATGTAATGACTCTACTGGATACATGTGGTTTAGGAAAAGAACACACATGTAATGACTCTAGTGGATCCATGTGGTTTTGAAAAAGAACACACATGCAATGACTCTAGTGGATCAATGTGTTTTAGCAAAACAACAAATATGCAATGACTCTAGTGGATCAATGTGGTTTAGGAAAAGAACACACATGCAATGACTCTAGTGGATCAAGGTGGTTTAGGAAAAGAACACACATCCAATGACTCAAGTGGATCCATGTGGTTTAGGAAAAGAACACACATGCAATGACTCTTGTGGATCCATGTGGTTTAGGAAAAGAACACACATGCAATGACTCTATTGGATCAATGTGGTTTAGGAAAAGATCACACATGCAATGTCACCAGTGGATCAATGTGGTTTAGTAAAACAATACACATGCAATGACTCTAGTGGATCCATCTGGTTCAGGAAAAGAACACACATGCAATGATTCAAGTGGATCCATGTGGTTTAGGAAAAGAATACACATGCAATGAGACCAACGGATCCATGTCGTTTAGGAAAATAACACACATGCAATGTCACAAGTGGATCCATGTGGTTTGGGAAAATAACACACATGCAATGTCACTAGTGGATCCATGTGGTTTAGGAAAATAACACACATGCGATGTTTCTAGTGGATCAATGTGGTTTATGAAAAGAACACACATGCAATGACATCAGAGGATCGATGTGGTTCAGGAAAATAACATAAATGCATTGAATCTAATGGATCCATGTGGTTGAGGAAAAGAACACACATGCAATGACACAAGTGGATCAATGTGGTTTAGGAAATGAACACACAAGCAATGTCCCTTGTGGATCCATGTGGTTCAGGAAACGAACACACATGCAATGACTCCAGTGGATCAATGTGGTTTCGGAAAAGAACACACATGCAATGATTCTACTAGATCCATGTGGTTTAGGAAAAGAACACACATGCAATGACTCTAGTGGTTCCATGTGGTTTAGGAAAAAACACACATGCAATGACACCAGTGGATCAATGTGGTTTAGGAAAAGAACACACATGAAATGACACAAGTGGATTAATGTGGTTTATGAAAAGAACACACATGCAATGTCACAAGTTGATCCATGTGGTTTAGGAAAAGAACACACATGTAATCACTCTTGTGGATCCATCCGGTTTGGGAAAACAACACAAATGTAATGATTCTAGTGGAACCATGTGGTTTAGGAAAAGAACACATATGTAATGACTCTTGTGGATCCATCCGGTTTAGGAAAAGAACACAAATGTAATCACTCTAGTGGATCCATGTGGTTTAGGAAAAAGAACACACATGCAATGACTCTAGTGGATCAATGTTGTTTAGGAAAATAACACATATGCAATGTCACTAGGGGATCAATGTGGTTTAGGAAAAGAATGCACATGCAACGAATATAGTGGATCCATGTGGTTTAGGAAAATAACACACATGCAATAACACCAGTGGATCAATGTGGTTTAGGGAAAGAACACACATGAAATGACACTAGTGGATCAATGTGGTTTATGAAAAGAACACACATGCAATGTCACAAGTTGATCTATGTGGTTTAGGAAAAGAACACACATGTAATGACTCTTGTGGATCCATCCGGTTTAGGAAAGAACACAAATGTAATGACTCTAGTGGATCCATGTGGTTTAGGAAAAGAACACACATGAAATGACTCTAGTGGATCAATGTTGTTTAGGAAAATAACACACATGCAATGTCACTAGGGGATCCATGTGGTTTAGGAAAAGAATGCACATGCAATGACTCTAGTGGATCCATGTGGTTTAGGAAAAGAATGCACATGCAATGACTCTAGTGGATCCATGTGTTTTAGGAAAGAACACACATGAAAGGACTCTAGATGATCAATGTGGTTTTGGAAAGAACACACATGCAAATGTTAGTAGTGGATCAATGTCATTCAGGAAAAGAACACACATGCAATGACTCTAGTGGATCCATGTGGTTTAGGAAAAGAACACATATGCAATGACACTAGTGGATCGATGTGGTTTAGGAAAAGAACACACATGCAATGACACTAGGGGATCCATGTGGTTTAGGAAAAGAATGCACATGCAATGAATCTAGTGGATCCATGTGGTTTAGGAAAAGAAGGCACATGCAATGACTCTAGTGGATCCATGTGGTTTAGGAAAAGAACACACATGAAAGGACTCTAGATGATCAATGTGGTTTTGGAAAAGAACACACATGCAAATGTCAGTAGTGGATCAATGTCATTCAGGAAAAGAACACACATGCAATGACTCTAGTGGATCCATGTGGTTTAGGAAAAGAACACACATGCAATGACACTAGTGGATCGATGTGGTTTAGGAAAGAAGAAACATGCAATGTTACAAGTGGATCCATGTGGTTTAGGAAAAGAACACACATGTAATGACTCTACTGGATACATCTGGTTTAGGAAAAGAACACACATGTAATGACTCTAGTGGATCCATGTGGTTTTGGAAAAGAACACACATGCAATGACTCTAGTGGATCAATGTGTTTTAGCAAAACAACTTACATGCAATGACTCTAGTGGATCAATGTTGTTTAGTAAAAGAACACACAGGCAATGACTCTAGTGGATCAAGGTGTTTTAGGAAAGGAACACACATCCAATGACTCAAGTGGATCCATGCGGGTTAGGAAAAGAACACACATGCAATGACTCTAGTGGATCCATGTGGTTTAGGAATAGAACACACATGCAATGACTCTATTAGATCAATGTGGTTTAGGAAAAGATCACACATGCAATGTCACCAGTGGATCAATGTTGTTTAGTAAAAGAACACAAATGTAATCACTCTAGTGGATCCATCTGGTTCAGGAAAAGAACACACATGCAATGACTCAAGTGGATCCATGTGGTTTAGGAAAAGAATACACATGCAATGAAACCAACGGATAGATGTCGTTTAGGAAAATAACACACATGCAATGTCATAAGTGGATCAATGTGGTTTAGGAAAATAACACACATGCAATAACACCAGTGGATCAATGTGGTTTAGGGAAAGAACAAACATGAAATGACACTAGTGGAACAATGTGGTTTATGAAAAGAACACACATGCAATGTCACAAGTTGATCCATGTGGTTTAGGAAAAGAACACACATGTAATGACTCTTGTGGATCCATCCGGTTTCGGAAAGAACACAAATGTAATGACTCTAGTGGATCCATGTGGTATAGGAAAAGAACACACATGAAATGACTCTAGAGGATCAATGTTGTTTAGAAAAATAACACACATGCAATGTCACTAGGGGATCCATGTGGTTTAGGAAAAGAATGCACATGCAATGACTCTAGTGGATCCATGTGGTTTAGGAAAAGAACACACATGAAAGGACTCTAGTGGATCAATGTGGTTTTGGAAAAGAACACACATGCAAATGTCAGTAGTGGATCAATGTGATTCAGGAAAAGAACACACATGCATTGACTCTAGTGGATCCATGTGGTTTAGGAAAAGAACACACATGCAATGACACTAGTGGATCGATGTGGTTTAGGAAAAGAACACACATGCAATGACAGTAGTGGATCAATGTGGTTTACGAAAAGAAAAAACATGCAATGTTACAAGTGGATCCATGTGGTTTAGGAAAAGAACACTCATGTAATGACTCTACTGGATACATGTGGTTTAGGAAAAGAACACACATGTAATGACTCTTGTGGATCCATGTGGTTTTGGAAAAGAACACACATGCAATGACTCTAGTGGATCAATGTGTTTTAGCAAAACAACAAATATGCAATGACTCTAGTGGATCAATGTGGTTTAGGAAAAGAACACACATGCAATGACTCTAGTGGATCAAGGTGGTTTAGGAAAAGAACACACATCCAATGACTCAAGTGGATCCATGTGGTTTAGGAAAAGAACACACATGCAATGACTCTAGTGCATCAAGGTGGTTTAGGAAAAGAACACACATCCAATGACTCAAGTGGATCCATGTGGTTTAGGAAAAGAACACACATGCAATGACTCTAGTGGATCCATGTGGTTTAGGAAAAGAACACACATGCAATGACTCTATTGGATCAATGTGGTTTAGGAAAAGATCACACATGCAATGTCACCAGTGGATCAATGTGGTTTAGTAAAAGAAGACACATGCAATGACTCTCGTGGATCCATCTGGTTCAGGAAAAGAACACACATGCAATGACTCAAGTGGATCCATGTGGTTTAGGAAAAGAATACACATGCAATGAGACCAACGGATCCATGTCGTTTAGGAAAATAACACACATGCAATGTCACAAGTGGATCCATGTGGTTTGGGAAAATAACACACATGCAATGTCACTAGTGGATCCATGTGGTTTAGGAAATAACACACATGCGATGTTTTCTAGTGGATCAATGTGGTTTATGAAAAGAACACACATGCAATGACATCAGAGGATCTATGTGGTTCATGAAAATAACCTAGATTCAATAAATATAATGGATCATGTGGTTGAGGAAAAGAACACACATGCAATGACACGAGTGGGATCTATGTGGTTTAGGAAATGAACACACAAGCAATGTCCCTTGTGGATCCATGTGGTTTAGGACAAGAACACACATGCAATGTCTCTAGTCAATCAGTGTGGTTTAGGAACGAAACACATGCAATGACTCAAGTGGATCAATGCGGTTTCGGAAAAGAACACACATGCAATGATTCTACTAGATCATGTGTTTAGGAAAAGAACCACATGCAATGACTCTAGTGGTTCCATGTGGTTTAGGCAAAAACACATGCAATGACACAAGGATCAATGTCGTTAGGAAAGAACCACATAAATGACACAAGTGGATCAATGTGGTTATGAAAAGAACACACATGAAATG
>CAJUXJ010000014.1:0-20247 GCA_910589775.1 Avena eriantha
CGGCGGTCCTTTTCCAGCGAAACCCTAGGAAGTGGGGCCGCGGGTCTACCCCTATAGCTTTCTTTGTACGAGGTTCACACAACGCGCTTTTTTGTTGGTTTAGCTTTGTTAGGTCATATCTACATGGAAAACAAAGGTTGGGACCTTATAGCACATGCTAGCCCCCGGTATACCCGCAGGAGGACTGTTACCCCTACACGTCCAAAAATCTACTAAGTGTTATCGCACGGATGTGAAGATGGTCACACCGGGATCTAGACATTCCATCCATGGACCTTCCACCACACTTGGACACATATACTACGTCCACGTGCAAGTTCTAGTGGGATTCCGGAGCTCCGGTGGTCCTTTCCAGTGAAACCCTAGGCGGTGGGCCGCGGGTCTACCCCTGTAGCTTTCTTTGTACGAGGTTAAAAACGCGATTTTTTGTTGGTTTAGCTTTGTTTAGGTCATATCTACATGGAAAACAATGTTTGGGACCTTATAGCACATGCTAGCCCCCCGGTATACCAGCAGCGGGACTGTTACGCCTACACGTCCAAAAATCTACTAAGTGTTATCGCGCATGTGAAGAAGGTCACACCGGGGATCTAGACATTGCATCCATGGACCTTCCACCACACTTGGACACATATATAGGTCCACGTTGCAAGTTCCAGTGGGATTCGGAGCTCCGACGGTTCTTTTCCAGCGAAACCCTAGGAAGGGGGCCCGCGAGTCTACCCCTATAGCTTTCTTTGTACGAGGTTCAGACAACGCGCTTTTTTTGTTGGTTTAGCTTTGTTTAGGTCATATCTACATGGAAAACAAAGGTTGGGACCTTATATAAATGCTAGCCCCCCGGTATAACCGCGGCTGGACTGTTACCCCTACACGTCCAAAAATCTACTAAGTGTTATCGCACGCATGTGAAGAAGGTACACCGGGGATATAGACATTGCATGCATGGACCTTCCACCACACTTGGACACATATACTACGTCCACGTGCAAGTTCTAGTGGGATTCCGGAGCTCCGGTGTCCTTTTGCAGTGAAACCCTAGGCGGTGGGGCCCGCGGGGTCTACCCCTGTAGCTTTCTTTGTACGAGGTTAAAACAACGCGATTTTTGTTGTTAGCTTTGTTTAGGTCATATCTACATGGAAAACAATGTTTGGGACCTTATAGCACATGCTAGCCCCCGGTATACCAGCAGCGGGACTGTTACGCCTACACGTCCAAAAATCTACTAAGTGTTATCGTGCATGTGAAGAAGGTCACACGGGGGATCTAGACATTGCATCCATGGACCTTCGACCACACTTGGACACATATACTAGGTTCACGTGCAAGTTCAGTGGATTCCGGAGCTCCGGCGGTCTCTTTTCCAGCGAAAACCCTAGGAAGTGGGGCCACGGGTCTACCCCTATAGCTTTCTTTGTACGAGGTTCACACAACGCGCTTTTTTTTGTTTAGCTTTGTTTAGGTCATATCTACATGGAAAACAAAGGTTGGGCCTTATATCAAATGCTAGCCCCCGGTATACCCGCGGCTGGACTGTTACCCCTACACGTCCAAAAATCTACTAAGTGTTATCGCACGCATGTGAAGAAGGTCACACCGGGGATATAGACATTGCATGCATGGACCTTCCACCACACTTGGACACATATACTACGTCCACGTGCAAGTTCTAGTGGGATTCCGGAGCTCGGTGGTGGTTTTCCAGATGAAACCCTAGGCGGTGGGGCCCGCGGGTCTACCCCTGTAGCTTTCTTTGTACGAGGTTAAAACAACGCGCTTTTTTGTTGGTTTAGCTTTGTTTAGGTCATATCTACATGGAAAACAATGTTTGGGACCTTATAGCACATGCTAGCCCCCCGGTATACCAGCAGCGGGACTGTTACTCCTACACGTCCAAAAATCTACTAAGTGTTATCGCGCATGTGAAGAAGGTCACACCGGGGATCTAGACATTGCATCCATGGACCTTCCACCACACTTGGACACATATACTAGGTCCACGTGCAAGTTCAAGTGGGATTCCGGAGCTCCGGCGGTTCTTTTCCAGCGAAACCCTAGGAAGTGGGCCCGCGGGTCTACCCCTATAGCTTTCTTTGTACGAGGTTCAGACAACGCGCTTTTTTGTTGGTTAGCTTTGTTTAGGTCATATCTACATGGAAAAACAAAGGTTGGGACCTTATATCAAATGCTAGCCCCCCGGTATACCCGCGGCTGGACTGTTACCCCTACACGTCCAAAAATCTACTAAGTGTTATCGCACGCATGTGAAGAAGGTCACACCGGGGATATAGACATTGCATGCATGGACCTTCCACCACACTTTGACACATATACTAGGTCCATGTGCAAGTTCTAGTGGGATTCCGGAGCTCCGGCGGTCCTTTTCCAGCGAAACCCTAGGCGGGGGGCCCGCGGGTCTACCCCTGTAGCTTTTTTTGTACGAGGTTCAGACAACGCGCTTTTTTGTTTGTTTAGATTTGTTTAGGTCATATATAAATGGAAAACAACGGTTGGGACCTTATATCACATGCTAGCCCCCCGGGTATACCCGCAGCGGGACTGTTACCCCTACACGTCAGGGAATCTACTAAGTGTTATCGCACGCATGGGAAGAAGGTCACACCGGGGATCTAGAAATTGCATCCATGTACCTTCCTACACACTTGGACACATATATAGGTCCACGTTCAAGTTCTAGTTGGATTCCGGAGCTCCGACGGTCCTTTCCAGCGAAACCCTAGGAAGTGGGGCCCGCGGGTCTACCCCTATAGCTTTCTTTGTACGAGGTTCACACAACGCGCATTTTTGTTGTTTAGCTTGTTTAGGTCATATCTACATGGAAACAAGGGTTGGGACCTTATAGCACAGTGGGATTCCGGAGCTCCGACGGTCCTTTTCCAGCGAAACCCTAGGAAGTGGGGCCCGCGGGTCTACCCCTATAGCTTTCTTTGTATGAGGTTCACACAACGCGCTTTGTGTTGGTTTAGCTTTGTTTAGGTCATATCTAATGGAAAACAAGGGTATACCCGCGGCTGGACTGTTACCCCTACACGTCCAAAAATCTACTAAGTGTTATCGCACGCATGTGAAGAAGGTCACACCGGGATATAGACATTGCATGCATGGACCTTCCACCACACGTGGACACATATACTAGGTCCATGTGCAAGTTCCATGGGATTCCGGAGCTCCGGCGGTCCTTTTCCAGCGAAACCCTAGGCGGTGGGGCCCGCGGGTCTACCCCTGTAGCTTTTTTGTACGAGGTTCAGACAACGCGTTATTTGTTTGGTTAGATTTGTTTAGGTCATATCTAAATGGAAACAAAGTTGGGACCTTTATCACATGCTAGCCCCCCGTATACCCGCAGCGGGACTGTTACCCCTACACGTCCGAGAATCTACTAAGTGTTATCGCACGGATGGGAAGAAGGTCACACCGGGGATCTAGACATTGCATCCATGTACCTTCCTACACACTTGAACACATATATAGGTCCACATTCAAGTTCGAGTGGGATTCCGGAGCTCCGACGGTCCTTTCCCAGCGAAACCCTAGGAAGTGGGGCCCGTGGGTCTACCCCTATATCTTTCTTTGTACGAGGTTCACACAACGCGCTTTTTTGTTGGTTTAGCTTTGCTTAGGTCATATCTACATGGAAAACAAAGGTTGGGACCTTATAGCACATGCTAGCCCCCGGTATACCCGCAGCAGGACTGTTACCCCTACACGTCCAAAATTGTACTAAGTGTTATCGCACGGATGTGAAGATGGTCACACCGGGGATCTAGACATTCGATCCATGGACCTTCCACCACACTTGGACACATATACTACGTCCACGTGCAAGTTCTAGTGGAATTCCGGAGCTCCGGTGGTCCTTTTGTAGTGAAACCCTAGGCGGTGGGGCCCGCGGGTCTACCCCTGTAGCTTTCTTTGTACGAGGTTAAAACAACGTGATTTTTTGTTGGTTTAGCTTTGTTTAGGTCATATCTACATGGAAAACAAGTGTTTGGGACCTTATAGCACATGCTAGCACCCCGGTATACCAGCAGCGGGACTGTTACGCCTACACGTCCAAAAATCTACTAAGTGTTATCGTGCATGTGAAGAAGGTCACACCAGGGATATAGACATTGCATCCATGGACCTTCCACCACACTTGTACAATATACTAGGTTCACGTGCAAGTTCCAGTTGGATTCCGGAGTTCCGGCGGTTATTTTCTAGCGACCCTAGGAAGTGGGGCCCGCGAGTCTACTCCTATAGGTTTCTTTGTACGAGGTTCAGAAAGCGTCTTTTTGTTGGTTTAGATTTGTTTAGGTCATATCTACATGGAAAACAAAAGGTTGGCACCTTATATCAAATGGCTAGCCCCCCGGTATACCCGCGGCTGGACTGTTACCCCTACACGTCCAAAAATCTACTAAGTGTTATCGCACGCATGTGAAGAAGGTCACAACGGGATATAGACATTGCATGCATGGATCTCCCACCACACTTGGACACATATACTAGGTCCAGTGTGGAAGTTCCAGGGGACTCCGGAGCTCCGGTGGTCCTTTTCTAGCGAAACAATAGCGGGTGGGGGCCACGCGGGTCTACCCCTTGTAGCTTTTTTTGTAGGAGGGTTCAGACAATGCGCTTTTTTGTTTGTTTAAGCTTTGTTTAGGTCATATCTAATGGAAAACAAAGGTTGGGACCTTATATCCACATGCTAGCACCCCGGTATACCCGCAGCGGGACTGTTACCCCTACACGTCCAGGAATCTACTAAGTGTTATCGCACGCATGGGAAGAATGGTCACCACCGGGGATCTAGACATTGCACATCCATTGTACCTTCCTACACACGTGGCCACATATATAGGTCCACGTTCAAGTTCTAGTGGGATTCCGGCGCTCAACGGTCTTTTCCAGCGAAACCCTAGGAAGTGGGGGCCCGCGGGGTCTACCCCTATAGCTCTCTTTGTACGAGGTTCACACAACGCGCTTTTTGTTGGTTTAGCTTGTTTAGGTCATATCTACATGGAAAACAAAGGTTGGGACCTTATAGCACATGCTAGCCCCCGGTATACCCGCAGCAGGACTGTTACCCCTACACGTCCAAAAATCTACTAAGTGTTATCGCACGGATGTGAAGATGGTCACACCGGGGATCTAGACATTCCATCCATGGACCTTACACCACACTTGGACACATATACTACGTCCACGTGCAAGTTCTAGTGGGATTCCGGAGCTCCGGTGGTCCTTTTCCAGTGAAACCCTAGGCGGTGGGGCCCGCGGGTCTACCCCTGTAGCTTTCTTTGTACGAGGTTAAAACAACGCGTTTTTTGTTGGTTCAGCTTTGTTTAGGTCATATCTACATGGAAAACAATGTTTGGGACCTTATAGCACATGCTAGCCCCCCGGTATACCCGCAGCGGGACTGTTACGCCTACACGTCCAAATCTACTAAGTGTTATCGCGCATGTGAAGAAGGTCACACGGGGATCTAGACATTGCATCCATGGACCTTCCACCACACTTGGACACATATAGTAGGTCCACGTGCAACTTCCCAGTTGGAATTCCGGGGCTCTGGCCGTTCTTTTTCTAGCCAAACCCTATGAAGTGGGGGCCCCGGGGTCTACCCTATAACTTTCTTTGTACGTGGTTCAGACACGCGCTTTTTTGTTGGTTAGCTTTGTTTAGGTCATATCTACATGGAAAACAAAGGTTGGGACCTATATAAAATGCTAGCCCCCCCGATATACCCGCGGCTCGACTGTTACCCCTACACGTCCAAAAATCTACTAAGTCTAATCGCACACATGTGAAGAAGGTCACACCGGGTTATAGACATTGCATGCATGGACCTTCACCACCACTTGGACACATATACTACGTCCACGTGCAAGTTCTAGTGGGATTCCGGAGCTCTGGTGGTGCTTTTCAGTGAAACCCTAGGCGGGTGGGGCCCGCGGGTCTTACCCCTGTAGCTTTCTTTCTACGAGGTTAAAAACAACGTGATTTTTGTTGGTTTAGCTTTTTTTTAGGTCATATATACATGGAAAACAATGTTTGGGACCTTATAGCACATGCTAGCCCCCCCGGTATACCAGAGCGGGACTGTTACTCCTACACGTCCAAAAATCTACTAAGTGTTATCGCGCATGTGAAGAAGGTCACACCGAGGATCTACACATTGCATCCATGGACCTTCCACCACACTTGGACACATATACTAGGTCACGTGTAAGTTCCAGTGGGATTCCGGAGCTCGGGCGGTTCTTTCACAGCGAAACCCTAGGAAGTGGGCCCGCGGGTCTACCCCTATAGCTTTCTTTGTACGATGTTCAGAAAACGCGCTTTTTTGTTGGTTTAGCTTTGTTTAGGTCATATCTACATGAAAACAAAGGTTAGGGACCTTATATCAAATGCTAGCCCCCGTATATACCCGCGGCTGGACTGTTACCCCTACACGTCCAAAAATCTACTAAGTGTTATCGCACGCATGTGAAGAAGGTCACACCGGGGATCTAGACATTGCATCCATGGACCTTCCACCACACTTGGACACATATACTAGGTCCATGTGCAAGTTCTAGTGGGATTCCGGAGCTCCGCGGTCCTTTTCCAGCGAAACCCTAGGCGGTGGGGCCCGCGGGTCTACCCCTGTAGCTTTTTTTGTACGAGGTTCAGACAACGCGCTTTTTGTTTGGTTAGCTTTGTTTAGGTCATATCTACATGGAAAACAAAGGTTTGGACCTTATATCACATGCTAGCCCCCCGGTATACCCGCAGCGGGACTGTTACCCCTACACGTCCAAAATCTACTAAGTGTTATCGCACGCATGGGAAGAAGGTCACACCGGGGATCTAGACATTGCATCCATGTACCTTCCTACACACTTGGACACATATATAGGTCCACGTGCAAGTTCTAGTGGATTCCGGAGCTCCGACGGCCTTTTCCAGCGAAACCCTAGGAAGTGGGGCCCGCGGGTCTACCCCTATAGCTTTCTTGTACGAGGTTCACACAACGCGCTTTTTTGTTGGTTTAGCTTTGTTTTAGGTCATATCTACATGGAAAACAAGGTTTGGGCCTTATAGCACAGTGGGATTCCGGAGCTCCGACGGTCCTTTTCCAGCGAAACCTAGGAAGTGGGGCCCGCGGGTCTACCCCTATAGCTTTCTTTGTATGAGGTTCACACAACGCGCTTTGTTGTTGGTTAGCTTTGTTTAGGTCTATCTAAATGTAAACAGGGTATACCCGCGGCTGGACTGTTACCCCTACACGTCCAAAAATCTACTAAGTGTTATCGCACGCATGTGAAGAAGGTCACACCGGGGATATAGACATTGCATGCATGGACCTTCCACCACACTTGGACACATATACTAGGTCCATGTGCAAGTTCCAGTGGGATTCCGGAGCTCCGACGTCCTTTTCCAGCGAAACCCTAGGCGGTGGGGCCCGCGGGTCTACCCCTGTAGCTTTCTTTGTACGAGGTTAAAACAACGTGATTTTTTGTTGGTTTAGCTTTGTTTAGGTCATATCTACATGGAAAACAATGTTTGGGACCTTATAGCACATGCTAGCCCCCCCGGTATACCAGCAGCGGGACTGTTACCCCTACACGTCCAAAATCTACTAAGTGTTATCGCACGCATGGGAAGAAGGTCACACCGGGGATCTAGACATTGCATCCATGACCTTCCTACACACTTGGACACATATATAGGTCCACGTCAAGTTCTTGGGATTCCGGAGCTCCGACGGTCCTTTTCCAGCGAAACCCTAGGAAGTGGGCCCGCGGGTCTACCCCTATAGCTTTCTTTGTACGAGGTTCACACAACGCGCTTTTTTGTTGGTTTAGCTTTGTTTAGGTCATATCTACATGGAAAACAAAGGTTGGGACCTTATAGCACATGCTAGCCCCCGGTATACCCGCAGCAGGACTGTTACCCCTACACGTCCAAAAATCTACTAAGTGTTATCGCACGGATGTGAAGATGGTCACACCGGGGATCTAGACATTCCATCCATGGACCTTCCACCACACTTGGACACATATACTACGTCCATGTGCAAGTTCTAGTGGGATTCCGGAGCTCCGGTGGTCCTTTTCTAGTGAAACCCTAGGCGGTGGGCCCGCGGGTCTACCCCTGTAGCTTTTTTTGTACGAGGTTCAAACAACGCGATTTTTGTTGTGTTTAGCTTTGTTTAGGTCATATCTACATGGAAAACAATGTTGGGACCTTATAGCACATGCTAGCCCCCCGGTATACCAGCAGCGGGACTGTTACGCCTACACGTCCAAAAATCTACTAAGTGTTATCGCGCATGTGAAGAAGGTCACACCGGGGATCTAGACATTGCATCCATGGACCTTCCACCACACTTGGACACATATACTAGGTCCACGTGCAAGTTCCAGTTGGATTCCGGAGCTCCGGCGGTTCTTTTCCAGCGAAACCCTAGGAAGTGGGGCCCGCGAGTCTACCCCTATAGCTTTCTTTGTACGAGGTTCAGACAACGCGCTTTTTTGTTGGTTTAGCTTGTTTAGTAGGTCATATCTACATGGAAACAAGGGTTGGACCTTATAGCACAGTGGGATTCCGGAGCTCCGACGGTCCTTTTCCAGCGAAACCCTAGGAAGTGGGGCCCGCGGGTCTACCCCTATAGCTTTCTTTGTATGAGGTCACACAACGTGCTTTGTTGTTGGCTTACTTTGTTTAGGTCATATCTACATGGAAACAAGGGTTATACCCGCGGCTGGACTGTTACCCCTACACGTCCAAAAATCTACTAAGTGTTATCGCACGCATGTGAAGAAGGTCACACCGGGATATAGACATTGCATGCATGGACCTTCCACCACACTTGGACACATATACTAGGTCCATGTGCAAGTTCCAGTGGGATTCCGGAGCTCCGGTGGTCCATTTTCCAGCGAAACCCTAGGCGGTGGGGCCCGCGGGTCTACCCCTGTAGCTTTTTTGTACGAGGTTCAGACAACGCGCTTTTTTGTTTGTTTAGATTTTTTAGGTCATATCTAAATGGAACAAAGGTTGGGACCTTATATCACATGCTAGCCCCCCGGTATACCCGCAGCGGGACTGTTACCCCTACACGTCCAGGAATCTACTAAGTGTTATCGCACGCATGGGAAGAAGGTCACACCGGGGATCTAGACATTGCATCCATGTACCTTCCACACACTTGGACACATATATAGGTCCACGTTCAAGTTCTAGTGGGATTCCGGAGCTCCGACGGTCCTTTTCCAGCGAAACCCTAGGAAGTGGGCCCGCGGGTCTACCCATAGCTTTCTTTGTACGAGGTTCACACAACGCGCTTTTTTGTTGGTTTAGCTTTTTTTAGGTCATATCTACATGGAAAACAAAGGTTGGGACCTTATAGCACATGCTAGCCCCCGGTATACCCGCAGCAGGACTGTTACCCCTACACGTCCAAAAATCTACTAAGTGTTATCGCACGGATGTGAAGATGGTCACACCGGGGATCTAGACATTCCATCCATGGACCTTACACCACACTGGACACATATACTACGTCCACGTGCAAGTTCTAGTGGGATTCCGGAGCTCCGGTGGTCCTTTTCCACTGAAACCCTAGGCGGTGGGGCCCGCGGGTCTACCCCTGTAGCTTTCTTTGTACGAGGTTAAAACACGCGATTTTTGTTGGTTCAGCTTTGTTTAGGTCATATCTACATGGAAAACAATGTTTGGGACCTTATAGCACATGCTAGCCCCCCGGTATACCAGCAGCGGGACTGTTACGCCTACACGTCCAAAAATCTACTAAGTGTTATCGCGCATGTGAAGAAGGTCACACCGGGGATCTAGACATTGCATCCATGGACCTTCCACCACACTTGGACACATATACTAGGTCCACGTGCAAGTTCCAGTGGATTCCGGAGCTCCGGCGGTTCTTTTCCAGCGAAACCCTAGGAAGTGGGCCCGCGCGTCTACCCCTATAGCTTTCTTTGTACGAGGTTCAGACAACGCGCTTTTTTGTTGGTTTAGCTTTGTTTAGGTCATATCTACATGCAAAACAAAGGTGGGACCTTATATCAAATGCTAGCCCCCCGGTATACCCGCGGCTGGAATGTTACCCCTACACGTCCAAAAATCTACTAAGTGTTATCGCACGCATGTGAAGAAGGTCACACCGGGGATATAGACATTGCATGCATGGACCTTCCACCACACTTGGACCACATATACTAGGTCCATGTGGAAGTTCTAGTGGGATTCCGGACGCTCCGGCGGTCCTTTTCCAGCGAAACCCTAGGCGGTGGGGCCCGCGGGTCTACCCCTGTAGCTTTTTTTTGTAGGAGTTTCAGACAATGCGCTTTTTTGTTTGTTTGTTTAGCTTTGTTTAGGTCATATCTAAATGGAAAACAAAGGTTGGGACCTTATATCACATGCTAGCCCCCCGGTATCCCGCAGCGGGACTGTTACCCCTACACGTCCAGGAATCTACTAAGTGTTATCGCACGCATGGGAAGAAGGTCACACCGGGATCTAGACATGCATCCATGTACCTTCCACACACTTGGACACATATACTAGGTCCACGTGCAAGTTCTAGTGGGATTCCGGAGCTCCGACGGTCCTTTTCCAGCGAAACCCTAGGAAGTGGGGCCCGCGGGTCTACCCCTATAGCTTTCTTTGTACGAGGTTCACACAAGCGCTTTTTGTTGGTTTAGCTTTGTTTAGGTCATATCTACATGGAAACAAAGGTTGGGACCTTATAGCACATGCTAGCCCCCGGTATACCCGCAGGAGGACTGTTACCCCTACCTACACGTCCAAAAATCTACTAAGTGTTATCGCACGGATGTGAAGATGGTCACACCGGGGATCTAGACATTCCATCCATGGACCTTCCACCACACACTTGGACACATATACTAGTTCACGTGCAAGTTCTAGTGGGATTCCGGAGCTCCGGTGGTCCTTTTCCAGTGAAACCCTAGGCGGTGGGGCCCGCGGGTCTACCCCGTACTTTCTTTGTACGAGGTTAAAACAACGCGCTTTTTTGTTGGTTTAGCTTTGTTTAGGTCATATCTACATGGAAAACAATGTTGGGACCTTATACACATGCTAGCCCCCCGGTATACCAGCAGCGGACTGTTACGCCTACACGTCCAAAAATCTACTAAGTGTTATCGCGCATGTGAAGAAGGTCACACGGGGATCTAGACATTGCATCCATGGACCTTCCACCACACTTGGACACATATACTAGGTCCACGTGCAAGTTCCAGTGGGATTCCGGAGCTCCGGCGGTCTTTTCCAGCGAAACCCTAGGCGGTGGGGCCCGCGGGTCTACCCCTGTAGCTTTTTTTGTACGAGGTTCAGACAACGCGCTTTTTGTTTGTTTAGATTTGTTTAGGTCATATATAAATGGAAACAAAGGTTGGGACCTTATATATCACATGCTAGCCCCCCGGTATACCCGCAGCGAGACTGTTACCCCTACACGTCAGGGAATCTACTAAGTGTTATCGCACGCATGGAAGAAGGTCACACCGGGATCTAGACATTGCATCCATGTACCTTCCTACACACTTGGACACATATAGGGTCCACGTTCAAGTTCTAGTGGGATTCCGGAGCTCCGACGGTCCTTTTCCAGCGAACCCTAGGAAGTGGGGCCCGCGGGTCTACCCCTATAGCTTTCTTTGTACGAGGTTCACACAACGCGCTTTTTTGTTGGTTTAGCTTTGTTTAGGTCATATCTACATGGAAAACAAGGGTTGGGACCTTATAGCACAGTGGGATTCCGGAGCTCCGACGGTCCTTTTCCAGCGAAACCCTAGGAAGTGGGCCCGCGGGTCTACCCCTAGCTTTTTTCTTGTATGAGGTTCACACAACGCGCTTTGTTGTTGGTTTAGCTTTGTTTAGGTCATATCTACATGGAAAACAAGGGTATACCCGCGGCTGGACTGTTACCCCTAACGTCCAAAAATCTACTAAGTGTTATCGCACGCATGTGAAGAAGGTCACACCGGGGATATAGACATTGCATGCATGGACCTTCCACCACACTTGGACACATATACTAGGTCCATGTGCAAGTTCTAGTGGGATTCCGGAGCTCCGACGGTCCTTTTCCAGCGAAACCCTAGGCGGTGGGGCCCGCGGGTCTACCCCTGTAGCTTTCTTTGTACGAGGTTAAACAACGCGCTTTTTTGTTGGTTTAGCTTTGTTTAGGTCATATAACATGGAAAACAAAGTTTGGGACCTTATAGCACATGCTAGCCCCCGGTATACCACAGCGGGACTGTTACCCCTACACGTCCAAAATCTACTAAGTGTTATCGCACGCATGGGAAGAAGGTCACACCGGGGATCTAGACATTGCATCCATGTACCTTCCTACACACTTGGACACATATATAGGTCCACATTCAAGTTCTAGTGGGATTCCGGAGCTCCGACGGTCCTTTTCCAGCGAAACCCTAGGAAGTGGGGCCCGCGGGTCTACCCCTATAGCTTTCTTTGTACGAGGTTCACACAACGCGCTTTTTTGTTGGTTTAGCTTTGCTTAGGTCATATCTACATGGAAAACAAAGGTTGGGACCTTATAGCACATGCTAGCCCCCGGTATACCCGCAGCAGGACTGTTACCCCTACACGTCCAAAAATCTACTAAGTGTTATCGCACGGATGTGAAGATGGTCACACGGGGATCTAGACATTCCATCCATGGACCTTCCACCACACTTGGACACATATACTACGTCCATGTGCAAGTTCTAGTGGGATTCCGGAGATCCGGTGGTCCTTTTCTAGTGAAACCCTAGGCGGTGGGGCCCGCGGGTCTACCCCTGTAGCTTTCTTTGTACGAGGTTAAACAACGCGATTTTTTGTTGGTTTAGCTTTGTTTAGGTCATATCTACATGGAAAACAATGTTTGGGACCTTATAGCACATGCTAGCCCCCCGGTATACCAGCAGCGGGACTGTTACGCCTACACGTCCAAAAATCTACTAAGTGTTATCGCGCATGTGAAGAAGGTCACACCGGGGATCTAAACATTGCATCCATGGACCTTCCACCACACTTGGACACATATACTAGGTCCACGTGCAAGTTCCAGTTGGATTCCGGAGCTCCGGCGGTTCTTTTCCAGCGAAACCCTAGGAAGTGGGGCCCGCGAGTCTACCCCTATAGCTTTCTTTGTACGAGGTTCAGACAACGCGCTTTTTTGTTGGTTTAGCTTTGTTTAGGTCATATCTACAAGAAAAAGGGTGTTGGACCTTATAGCACAGTGGGATTCCGGAGCTCCGACGGTCCTTTTCCAGCGAAACCCTAGGAAGTGGGGCCCGCGGGTCTACCCCTATAGCTTTCTTGTATGAGGTTCACACACAACGTGCTTTGTTGTTGGCTTACCTTTGTTTAGGTCATATCTACATGGAAAACAAGGGTATACCCGCGCTGGACTGTTACCCCTACACGTCCAAAAATCTACTAAGTGTTATCGCACGCATGTGAAGAAGGTCACACCGGGGATATAGACATTGCATGCATGGACCTTCCACCACACTTGGACACATATACTAGGTCCATGTGCAAGTTCCAGTGGGATTCCGGAGCTCCGGTGGTCCTTTTCCAGCGAAACCCTAGGCGGTGGGGTCCGCGGGTCTACCCCTGTAGCTTTTTTTGTACGAGGTTCAGACAACGCGCTTTTTTGTTTGTTTAGATTTTTTTAGGTCATATCTAAATGGAAAACAAAGGTTGGGACCTTATATCACATGCTAGCCCCCCGGTATACCCGCAGTGGGACTGTTACCCCTACACGTCCAGGAATCTACTAAGTGTTATCGCACGCATGGGAAGAAGGTCACACCGGGGATCTAGACATTGCATCCATGTACCTTCCTACACACTTGGACACATATATAGGTCCACGTTCAAGTTCTAGTGGGATTCCGGAGCTCCGACGGTCCTTTTCCAGCGAAACCCTAGGAAGGGGGCCCGCGGGTCTACCCCTATAGCTTTCTTTGTACGAGGTTCACACAACGCGCTTTTTGTTGGTTTAGCTTTTTTTAGGTCATATCTACATGGAAAACAAAGGTTGGGACCTTATAGCATATGCTAGCCCCCGGTATACCCGCAGCAGGACTGTTACCCCTACACGTCCAAAAATCTACTAAGTGTTATCGCACGGATGTGAAGATGGTCACACCGGGGATCTAGACATTCCATCCATGGACCTTACACCACACTTGGACACATATACTACGTCCACGTGCAAGTTCTAGTGGGATCCGGAGCTCCGGTGGTCCTTTTCCACTGAAACCCTAGGCGGTGGGGCCCGCGGGTCTACCCCTGTAGCTTTCTTTGTACGAGGTTAAAATAACGCGATTTTTTGTTGGTTCAGCTTTGTTTAGGTCATATCTACATGGAAAACAATGTTGGGACCTTATAGCACATGCTAGCCCCCCGGTATACCAGCAGCGGGACTGTTACCCTACACGTCCAAAAATCTACTAAGTGTTATCGCGCATGTGAAGAAGGTCACACCGGGGATCTAGACATTGCATTCATGGACCTTCCACCACACTGGACACATATACTAGGTCCACGTGCAAGTTCCAGTTGGATTCCGGAGCTCCGGCGGTTCTTTTCCAGCGAAACCCTAGGAAGTGGGCCCCGCGAGTCTACCCCTATAGCTTTCTTTGTACGAGGTTCAGACAACGCGCTTTTTTGTTGGTTTAGCTTTGTTTAGGTCATATCTACATGCAAAACAAAGGTTGGGACTTTATATCAAATGCTAGCCCCCCGGTATACCCGCGGCTGGAATGTTACCCCTACACGTCCAAAATCTACTAAGTGTTATCGCACGCATGTGAAGAAGGTCACACCGGGGATATAGACATTGCATGCATGGACCTTCCACCACACTTGGACACATATACTAGGTCCATGTGGAAATTCTAGTGGGATTCCGCAGCTCCGGCGGTCCTTTTCCAGCGAAACCCAGGCGGTGGGGCTCGCGGGTCTACCCCTGTAGCTTTTTTGTAGGAGTTTCAGACAACGCTCTTTTTTGTTTGTTTAGCTTTGTTTAGGTCATATCTAAATGGAAAACAAAGGTTGGGACCTTATATCACATGCTAGCCCCCCGGTATACCCGCAGCGGGACTGTTACCCCTACACTCCAGGAATCTACTCAGTGTTATCGCACGCATGGGAAGAAGGTCACACCGGGGATCTAGACATGCATCCATGTACCTTCCTACCACACACGTGGACACATATATAGGTCCACGTTCAAGTTCTAGTGGGATTCCGGCGCTCCGACGGTCCTTTTCCAGCGAAACCCTAGGAAGTGGGGCCCGCGGGTCTACCCCTATAGCTTTCTTTGTACGAGGTTCACACAACGCGCTTTTTTGTTGGTTTAGCTTTGTTAGGTCATATCTACATGGAAAACAAAGGTTGGGACCTTATAGCACATGCTAGCCCCGTTATACCCGCAGGAGGACTGTTACCCCTACACGTCCAAAAATCTACTAAGTGTTATCGCACGGATGTGAAGATGGTCACACCGGGGATCTAGACATTCCATCCATGGACCTTCCACCACACTTGGACACATATACTACGTCCACGTGCATTTCTAGTGGGATTCCGGAGCTCCGGTGGTCCTTTTCCAGTGAAACCCTAGGCGGTGGGGCCCGCGGGTCTACCCCTGTAGCTTTCTTTGTACGAGGTTAAAACAACAGATTTTTTGTTGGTTTAGCTTTCTTTAGGTCATATCTACATGGAAAACAATGTTGGGACCTTATAGCACATGCTAGCCCCCCGGTATACCAGCAGCGGGACTGTTACGCCTACACGTCCAAAAATCTACTAAGTGTTATCGCGCATGTGAAGAAGGTCACACCGAGGATCTACACATTGCATCCATGGACCTTCCACCACACTTGGACACATATACTAGGTCCACGTGCAAGTTCCAGTGGGATTCCGGAGCTCCGGCGGTTCTTTTCCAGCGAAACCCTAGGAAGTGGGCCCGCGGGTCTACCCCTATAGCTTTCTTTGTACGAGGTTCAGACAACGCGCTTTTTTGTTGGTTTAGCTTTGTTTAGGTCATATCTACATGGAAAACAAAGGTTGGGACCTTATATCAAATGCTAGCCCCCGGTATACCCGCGGCTGGACTGTTACCCCTACACGTCCAAAATCTACTAAGTGTTATCGCACGCATGTGAAGAAGGTCACACCGGGGATATAGACATTGCATCATGGACCTTCCACCACACTTTGACACATATACTAGGTCCATGTGCAAGTTCTAGTGGGATTCCGGAGCTCCGGCGGTCCTTTTCCAGCGAAACCCTAGGCGGTGGGGCCCGCGGGTCTACCCCTGTAGCTTTTTTGTACGAGGTTCAACAACGCGCTTTTTTTTTGTTTTTGTAGGTCATATATAAATGGAAAACAAAGGTTGGGACCTTATAGCACATGCTAGCCCCCGGTATACCCGCAGCGGGACTGTTACCCCTACACGTCCTGGGAATCTACTAAGTGTTATCGCACGCATGGGAAGAAGGTCACACCGGGGATCTAGACATTGCATCCATGTACCTTCCTACACACTTGGACACATATATAGGTCCACGTTCAAGTTCTAGTGGGATTCCGGAGCTCCGACGGTCCTTTTCCAGCGAAACCCTAGGAAGTGGGGCCCGCGGGTCTACCCCTATAGCTTTCTTTGTACGAGGTTCACACAACGCGCTTTTTTGTTGGTTTAGCTTGTTTAGGTCATATCTACATGGAAAACAAGGGTTGGGACCTTATAGCACAGTGGGATTCCGGAGCTCCGACGGTCCTTTCCAGCGAAACCCTAGGAAGTGGGGCCCGCGGGTCTACCCCTATAGCTTTCTTTGTATGAGGTTCACACAACGCGCTTTGTTGTTGGTTTAGCTTTGTTTAGGTCATATCTACATGGAAAACAAGGGTATACCGCCGGCTGGACTGTTACCCCTACACGTCCAAAAATCTACTAAGTGTTTATCGCACGCATGTGAAGAAGGTCACACCGGGGATATAGACATTGCATGCATGGACCTTCCACCACACTTGGACACATATACTAGGTCCATGTGCAAGTTCCAGTGGGATTCCGGAGCTCCGGCGGTCCTTTTCCAGCGAAACCCTAGGCGGTGGGGCCCGCGGGTCTACCCCTGTAGCTTTTTTTGTACGAGGTTCAGACAACGCGCTTTTTTGTTTGGTTAGATTTTTTTAGGTCATATCTAAATGGAAAACAAAGGTTGGGACCTTATATCACATGCTAGCCCCCCGGTATACCCGCAGCGGGACTGTTACCCCTACACGTCCAAGAATCTACTAAGTGTTATCGCACGCATGGGAAGAAGGTCACACCGGGGATCTAGACATTGCATCCATGTACCTTCCTACACACTTGGACACATATATAGGTCCACGTTCAAGTTCTAGTGGGATTCCGGAGCTCCGACGGTCCTTTTCCAGCGAAACCCTAGGAAGTGGGGCCGCGGGTCTACCCCTATAGCTTTCTTTGTACGAGGTTCACACAACGCGCTTTTTTGTTGGTTTAGCTTTGTTTAGGTCATATCTACATGGAAAACAAAGGTTGGGACCTTATAGCACATGCTAGCCCCGGTATACCCAGCAGCTGGGACTGTTACCCCTACTACACGTCCAAAAATCTACTAGTGTTATCGCACGGATGTGAAGATGGTCACACCGGGGATCTAGACATTCCATCCATGGACCTTCCACCACACTTGGACACATATACTACGTCCATGTGCAAGTTCTAGTGGGATTCCGGAGATCCGGTGGTCCTTTTCTAGTGAAACCCTAGGCGGTGGGGCCGCGGGTCTACCCCTGTAGCTTTTTTTGTACGAGGTTAAACAACGCGATTTTTTGTTGGTTTAGCTTTGTTAGGTCATATCTACATGGAAAACAATGTTTGGGACCTTATAGCACATGCTAGCCCCCCGTTATACCAGCAGCGGGACTGTTACGCCTACACGTCCAAAATCTACTAAGTGTTATCGCGCATGTGAAGAAGGTCACACCGGGGATCTAGACATTGCATCCATGGACCTTCCACCACACTTGGACACATATACTAGGTCCACGTGCAAGTTCCAGTTGGATTCCGGAGCTCCGGCGGTTCTTTTCCAGCGAAACCCTAGGAGTGGGGCCCGCGAGTCTACCCCTATAGCTTTCTTTGTACGAGGTTCAGACAACGCGCTTTCTTGTTGGTTTAGCTTTGTTTAGGTCATATCTACATGGAAAACAAGGGTTGGGACCTTATAGCACAGTGGGATTCCGAGCTCCGACGGTCCTTTTCCAGCGAAACCTAGGAGTGGGGCCCGCGGGTCTACCCTATAGCTTTCTTTGTATGAGGTTCACACAACGTGCTTTGTTGGTGGTTTCCTTTGTTTAGGTCATATCTACATGGAAAACAAGGTATACCCGCGGCTGGACTGTTACCCCTACACGTCCAAAAATCTACTAAGTGTTATCGCACGCATGTGAAGAAGGTCACACCGGGGATATAGACATTGCATGCATGGACCTTCCACCACACTTGGACACATATACTAGGTCCATGTGCAAGTTCCAGTGGGATTCCGGAGCTCCGGTGGTCCTTTTCCAGCGAAACCCTAGGCGGTGGGCCCGCGGGTCTACCCCTGTAGCTTTTTTTGTACGAGGTTCAGACAACGCGCTTTTTTGTTTGTTTAGATTTTTTTAGGTCATATCTAAATGGAAAACAAAGGTTGGGACCTTATATCACATGCTAGCCCCCGGTATACCCGCAGCGGGACTGTTACCCCTACACGTCCAGGAATCTACTAAGTGTTATCGCACGCATGGAAGAAGGTCACCCGGGGATCTAGACATTGCATCCATGTACCTTCCTACACACTTGGACACATATATAGGTCCACGTTCAAGTTCTAGTGGGATTCCGGAGCTCCGACGGTCCTTTTCCAGCGAAACCCTAGGAAGTGGGGCCCGCGGGTCTACCCCTATAGCTTTCTTTGTACGAGGTTCACACAACGCGCTTTTTTGTTGGTTTAGCTTTTTTAGGTCATATCTACATGGAAAACAAAGGTTGGGACCTTATAGCACATGCTAGCCCCCGGTATACCCGCAGCAGGACTGTTACCCCTACACGTCCAAAAATCTACTAAGTGTTATCGCACGGATGTGAAGATGGTCACACCGGGATCTAGACATTCCATCCATGGACCTTACACACCACACTTGGACACATATACTACGTCCACGTGCAAGTTCTAGTGGGATTCCGGAGCTCCGGTGGTCCTTTTCCAGTGAAACCCTAGGCGGTGGGGCCCGCGGGTCTACCCCTGTAGCTTTCTTTGTACGAGGTTAAAACAACGCGCATTTTTTGTTGGTTCAGCTTTGTTTAGGTCATATCTACATGGAAACAATGTTGGGGACCTTATAGCACATGCTAGCCCCCCGGTATACCAACCAGCGCGGACTGTTACGCCTACACGTCAAAATCTACTAAGTGTTATCGCGCATGTGAAGAAGGTCACACCGGGGATCTAGACATTGCATCCATGGACCTTCCACCACACTTGGACACATATACTAGGTCCACGTGCAAGTTCCAGTTGGATTCCGGAGGCTCCGGCGGTTCTTTTCCAGCGAAACCCTAGGAAGTGGGGCCCGCGAGTCTACCCCTATAGCTTTCTTTGTACGAGGTTCAGACAACGCGCTTTTTTGTTGGTTTAGCTTTGTTTAGGTCATATCTACATGGAAAACAAAGGTTGGGACTTATATCAAATGCTAGCCCCCCGGTATACCCGCGGCTGGACTGTTACCCCTACACGTCCAAAAATCTACTAAGTGTTATCGCACGCATGTGAAGAAGGTCACACGGGGATATAGACATTGCATGCATGGACCTTCCACCAACTTGGACACATATACTAGGTCCATGTGCAAGTCCTAGTGGGATTCCGGAGCTCCGGCGGTCCTTTTCCACGAAACCCTAGGCGGTGGGGCCCGCGGGTCTACCCCTGTAGCTTTTTTTTAGGAGTTTCAGACAACGTCTTTTTTGTTTGTTTAGCTTTGTTAGGTCATATCTACATGGAAAACAAAGGTTGGGACCTTATAGCACATGCTAGCCCCCGGTATACCCGCAGCGGGACTGTTACCCCTACACGTCCAAAAATCTACTAAGTGTTATCGCA
>CAJUXJ010000015.1:0-16800 GCA_910589775.1 Avena eriantha
ATCGAAGATGGAGAAGATGATGCCGAACTTCCTCCTCCTGAGCTGCTACCTTCTTGAGAAAAAAACTTGAAAATTTTTATCAGTCCCCGGTAATGCCGGTGGGTTGTATCCCATATACATGTGATATTTTGCTTACTAAGTTCTTATGATGCCGGTTAACTTGGGCGTAGTCCCTGAGGTTTCTTTTTCTTGTTCGTCCAAATCTTTTGGCTCGGCTCATGTCTACCTTGATTCGGTTTTACGACTTACGAATCCGAGCTTCAAAATTGTCTTAACAATACTGGGAACCTTTTAGACCTTAGCTCAAACTAAAATTGCATAATAACTTGAAAAGAAATTACAAGGTTATCCCGAAAAGCAACGTCGGCTCGAATAATTCTTTTCCTTAGTCTTTTTTCATGTGCTATGCAATTCCAAACTGTCGTCTCTTGCTTGCCGATCAAGCCAATGATGGGTTCGTAGCATGGAAAACAAAAAATTCTACCGCAAGAACGAACAAAACCCAGATCTAATCTAGATAAAAGCCAAGATCTAATCTATTAGACATGTGCAACGAGATAGATAGGAACTAACCCTCGTAGATCCGAAAGCGTTAACGAGATTAGATCTCGTGGTTGATGTAGTCGATCACTTGCCGATCTCAAGATCGTGTGGACGATCCTTCCGGCGTCGCGTTCCGGCAGCGCTTCCGCAGTCGGTCAAGTGGACGATCCTTCCGGCGCCGCGTTTCGGCAGCGCTTCCGCAGTCGGTCACACGTGCGGAGTCGAAGCAGACCTTCCTCTCCTCGTTCCAGCGAGCAGCGGAGGTAGTAGATCTTCTCCACGGAATCCCAGCAGCACGACGGCGTGGTGGTGGTGGTGGAGTAGAGAATTCTGCAGGGCTTCGCCTATGCCTGTGCAGAAGAAAGGAGGAGGAGAGAGGCGGCAGAGATTGGGAGTTATGGAGCAGGGAGGAGGGGGCGCCCCTGCCCCTCTATTTAAAGGGGGGAGGCGCCTGGGGAGGGGGAGTCCTTGTAGGACTCCCCTCCCTCTAGGGCCGGCGGATTGGGGAGGGGGGAGGAGTCCTCCTCCCCCACGACTCCTAGTCTTGACCCACCAGGACTCCTTGATCCCTTCTTGGTTTTCAAGCAAACTCCAAGAAATCTTCTAGAACCTTCCGGAACATTCCGAAACCTTCTAGAATCCTCATACAAACACTCCGGAACATTTCCTAACTCAGAAAATGATCCCCAATATATGAATCTTATTCTCCGGACCATTCCGGATCTCCTCGTGATGTCCCGGATCCAATCCGAGACTCCGAACAACATTCGGTCTCCAACGCACATTCCATATCTACTTAAAACAACTTCGAACCTTAAGTGTGTCACCCTACGGTTCGTGAATATGTAGACATGACAGAGACACATCTCCTATCAATAACCATCAGCGGGACCTGGAGATCCATAATGGCTCCCACATACTCAACGATGACTTCGTGATCGATTGAACCATTTACATACGAAACCAATTCCCTTTGTCACGCGATACTATACTTATCCGAGGTTTGATCGTCGGTATCTCCATACCTAGTTCTACCTCGTTACTGATAAGTACTCTTTACTCGTTCCGTGATATGTCATCCCTTGTGACCTAGTCACATGCTTGCAAGCTAACTAGATGACATTCCACCGAGAGGGCCCAGAGCATATCTATCCGTCATATGGATGGACAAATCCCAATCTTGGTCCATGCGCTTCAACACATACTTTCAGAATACCCAATGACACCTTTATAACCACCCAGTTACGAAGCGGCGTTTGATGTCATCAAAGTACCCATCCGGTGATGGTGATTAACACAACCTCATGGTCGAAGGATTAGGTTACTATGCATTTAAAAGCTTACAGCAATACGAACTTAATGACTTGATCTTATGCTACGCTTACTATGGGTGTGTGTGTCATCACATCATTCTCCTAATGATATAACCTTGTTATTAATCACATCCAATGTCCATGATCAGGAAACCATGATCATCAATTAATCAACAAGCTAGTTTAACAAGAGGCTTACTAGGGACTCTTATATGTTTACAAAACACACATGTATTGTGTTTCCTAATAATACAATTATAGCATGGGATGTAAACATTCATCATAAACACAAAGATATAATAATAATCACTTTTATTATTGCCTCTTCGGCATATCTCCAACAGTCTCCCACTTGCACTAGAGTCAATAATCTAGATTACATAGTAATATACCTAACACCCATGGCGTTTTGGTGTTGGTCATGCTTGCCCTAGGGAGAGGTTTAGTCAACGGATCTGCCACATTCAGATCAGTGTGTACTTTGCAAATCTTTATGTCACCCATCTCGGACATACTCGCGAATAGCGTGGAAACGTAGCTTGATGTGCTTCAGCTTGCTATGTGACCTTGGCTCCTGCGCATTAGCTATGGCACCTGTGTTGTCACAGTAGATGGCCATCGGGTCCAACGCACTGGGAACCACACGAGTTCAGTAATGAATTCCTTCATCCAAACGGCTTCTTGTGCAGCCTCCGAAGCAGCTATGTATTCCGATTCAGTTGAAGATTTCGCCACAACGCTTTGCTTCGCACTCCTCCAGCTCACTGCAGCACCATTCAAAATAAATACGTATCCCGACTGTGACTTTGAGTCATCCGGATCGGTGTTCCAACTAGCATCGGTGTAACCGTTTACAACAAGCTGTTCATCACCTCCATAAGAAAGAACCATATCCTTAGTCCTATTTAGGTACTTTAGGATATCTTGACCGCTGTCCAGTGCTCCATTCCAGGATCACTTTGATATCTGCTAGTCAAACTAACAGCATGTGCTATATCTGGTCTTGTACACAGCATGGCATACATGATAGAACCTATGGCCGAGGCATAGGGAATTTTATTCATTTCTCTCTATCTTCTTGCCGTAGCTGGACTTTGAGTTTTACTCAAGGTCTTACCTGACAACATGGGCACGAACCCTTTCTGCTATCTTCCATTCTAAACTTCTTTAGAACTTTGTCCAAGTATGTACGTTGTGAAAGCCCTATTAGGCGTCTTGATCTATCTCTATAAATCTTGATGCCTAGAATATATGCCGCTTCGCCAAGATCCTTCATTGAAAAACTATTATTCAAATAGGTTTTGACGCTATTAAGAAGTTCTATATCATTCCCAATCAACAATATGTCATCTACATATAGTACTAGGAATGCTACAGAGCTCCCACTCACTTTCTTGTAAATACAAGCTTCTCCATAAGTTTGTATAAATCCAAAGTTTTGATTACTTTATCAAAACGTTGATTCCAACTCCGGGATGCTTGCTTCAGTCCATAAATGGAGCGCTGAAGTTTGCATACCTTGTTAGCATCTTTAGGATCGACAAAACCCTTGGGTTGTACCATATACAACTCTTCCTCAATGTCACCATTAAGGAACGCCGTTTTGACATCCATCTACCAAATCTCATAATCGAAATGTGCAGCAATTGCTAACAAAATCCTCACAGACTTTAGCTTCGCTACTGGTGAGAAAGTCTCATCATAGTCAACTCCTTGAATTTGTCGGAACCCTTTCGCGACCAGTCGAGCTTTATAGACGGTAACATTACCATCAGCATCCGTTTTTCTCTTGAAAATCCATTTGTTCTCGACAGCCTTACGGCCATCCGGTAAGTCCACCAAAGTCCATACTTGGTTTTCATACATGGATCCCATTTCGGATTTTATGGCTTCTAGCCATTTGTCGGAATCTGGGCTCACCATAGCTTCTTCATACGTCGCAGGGTCATCAGCGTTGTTTACCAACATGACGTTCAAGGCAGAGTCATACCAATCAGGAGTGGTACGAACCCTTGTTGACCTGCGAGGTTCAGTAGTAACTTCGTTTGAAGTTTCATGATCATTATCATTAGCTCCTCTCCAATTGGTGCGGCGGCACAAAAACATCTTCCGATGCTGCGCTACTCTCAAATCCGAGAGAAGGTTCAATAACCTCATCGAGTTCTACTTTCCTTCCAGTCACCTCCTTCGAGAGAAACTCCTTCTCAAGAAAGGATCCATTCTTGGCAACGAAAACTTTGCCTTCGGATCTATGATAGAAGGTATACCCAATTGTTTCTTTAGGGTATCCTATGAAGACGCATTTCTCCGCTTTGGGTTCTAGCTTATCAGGTTGTAACTTCTTTACATATGCCTCGCAACCCCAAACTTTAAGGAACGACAACTTAGGTTTCTTACCAAACCACAATTCGTACGGTGTCGTTTCAACGGATTTAGATGGTGCCCTATTTAAAGTGAATGCGGTTGTCTCTAATGCATAGCCCCAAAATGACAATGGCAAATCTGTAAGAGACATCATAGACCGAACCATATCTAAGAGAGTTCGATTACGACGTTCGGACACACCATTACGCTGTGGTGTTCCCGGCGGTGTCAACTGTGAAAGTATTCCACATTTCTTTAAATGCATGCCAAACTCGTAACTCAGATATTCACCCCCCGCGGTCAGAACGCAGAAACTTAATCTTCTTGTTACGATGATTTTCCACTTCACTTTGAAATTCCTTAAACTTCTCGAAAGTTTCGGACTTATGTTTCATAAAGTAGACATACCCATATCTACTCAAGTCATCTGTGAAAGTGAGAACATAACGATATCCACCACGCGATGCTACACTCATTGGACCACACACATCGGTATGTATTATTTCCAATAAGTCTGTAGCTCGCTCCATTGTACCAGAAAATGGAGTCTTAGTCATTTTTCCCATTAGACATGCTTCGCATCTTTCAAGTGATTCAAAATCAAGTGATTCAAGAAGTCCATCAGAATGGAGTTTCTTCATACGATTCACTCCAATGTGACCAAGACGACAGTGCCACATGTATGTAGAATTATCATTCAATTTAATTCGTTTAGCATCTATGTTGTGAACATGTGTATCACTACTATCGAGATTCAGTAAGAATAAACCATTCATCTCAGGTGCATTACCATAAAAGATATTACTCATATAAATCGAACAACCATTTATTCTCAGACTTAAAAGAGTAACCGTCTCGCAATAAACAGGATCTAGATATAATGTTCATGCTTAACGCAGGCACCAAATACAATTATTTAAATTTAAAACTAATCCCGAAGGTAGATGTAGAGGGAGCGTGCCGACGGCGATCACATCAACCTTGGAGCCATTTCCAACAGCGCATCGTTCACCTCGTCTCTTGCCAGTCTTCGTTTATTCCGCAGCTCCTGTTTCGAGGTTACAAATATGAGCAACCGAACCGTATCAAATACCCAGGCACTACTACGATTACTAGTAAGATACACATCTATAACACATATATCAAATATACCTTTCTTCTGATGTTGCCGCTCTTCAGATCTGCCAGGTACTTGGGGCAGTTACGCTTCCAGTGACCAGCACCCTTGCAGTAGAGCACTCAGTTTCAGGATTAGGACCAGCCTTGGGCTTCTTAGCAGGTGCGGCAGCTTTCTTGCCGTCCTTCTTGAAGTTGCCCTTGTTCTTAGGCTTGCCTCGTTTCTTGAAATTGGTGGTCTTATTGACCATCAACACTTGTTGCTCCTTCTTGATCTCCACTTCAGCAGTTTTCAGCATGGACGACAGTTCAGGCAACGTCTTGTTCATGCAGTGCATGTTGTAGTTCATCACAAAGTTCTTGTAACTTGGTGGCAGTGATTGAAGGAGACGGTGAATCCCCAATTCATTAGGAATCGATATTCCCACTCTTGGAGCTTCTTAGCATACCCAGACATGGTGAGCACGTGCTCGCTAACGGAGCTTCCTTCTTCCATCTTACAGTTAAAGAACTTTTCGGAGGCCTCATAGCTCTCCATGGCCGCGCGAGTCTCAAAAATTAGCCTGAGCTCCTTAATGATCTCGAACGGGTCGTGGTGCTCAAAACGCTGTTGGATCTCCGCTTCTAAACCGTATAGGATGGCACACTGAACTGTGGAGTAATGATTCTTCCGAGTGGCGAAAACATTCTTTTCGTCATCGTGGGCATTATCTGCAGGTGGGTCACCTAGCGGTGCATCGAGCACATAGGTCAACTGACCAGCCCTGAGGACGATCTTCAGTCCACGGAACCAGTCGTGAAATTGCTTCCATTGTTCTTAAGTTTTTTCTTTCTCTAGGAACGCATTGAAATTGATGGAGGGGGTCGCCATAATCTACAACAATTTGCAAGTAGTTTAGACTAAGTTTATGACAAATTGAGTTCAAATTTAATTATTAACTAACTAGGTGAACTCCCACTCAAAACAACATCCCTCACATTGTCTTAGTGATTACACGAACCAAGTCCACTACACCAAGTCTGATCTTCACGAGAGAAGATGTAGTTTCATCGGCGAACAATCTTCATGTTCATCATATCAATTATATGACTCATGCTCTACCTTTCGGTATTCCGTGTTCCGAGACCATGTCTGTACATGCTAGGCTCGTCAAGACAACCTTAGTTTCCGCATGTGCAAATCTGGCTTGCACCCGTTGTATGCACACGTAAATCTATCACATCCGATCATCACGAGATGCTTCGAAACGACGAGTCTTAGCACGGTGCCAACTAAGGGTGAACACTTTATTACTTGACATTTAGTGAGAGGGATTCATCTTATAATGCTACCGTCGCGATCTAAGCAATACAAGATGCATAAAGGATTAACATCACAGGCAATTCATAATAAGTGTGATATGATATGGCCTTTCTTCTTGCGCCTTTGATCTCCATTCTCCAAAGCACGAACATGATCTCCATCATCACCAGCATTGCGTCAAGGTCAGTGGCGCCGCTTCATGGTTGTCCTCCATCGCCAGCAACTATTACAACTACTTGGAATAAAGCTATTACAAGATGAATAGACATGCAGGTCTTAACAGAATTAAAGACAACCATTAGGCTCCTGTCGGTTGCCATATTACAACAAGGATCATTGCATACATCAAATACAATCACAATCACATGATGGCCATATCACATCACAAAACCCCTGCAAAAACAAGTTAGACGCCTCTAATTTTCTTTGCAAGTTTTACCGTGGTTTGGGGCTTTCGCATAGACCGATCTTACCTACGAACATGAACCACAATGTTGATACAAGTGTTGTCAAGATGCTCATTGTAAATTGAATCTTAACTATGGTGGGAGAGACAGACACCCGCAAAGCCACTTGTGCAAAGCAAGTTGCACGTCAAGCGTGGAGCAAGTCTCATGTGCGATGACATGTAATGTTAGCCCGAGCCGCTTCATCCCACCATGCCGCAAGAATGCAAAGTACACGCTAATTACACCGACAACAAAAGCATCAACACCCACAAAAACATTGTGTTCTACTCGTGCAACAGATCTACGCATAGATACGGATCTAATACCACTGATGGGTTCGTAGCATGGAAAACAAAAATTTCTAACCGCAAGAACAAACAAAACCTAGATCCAATCTAGATAAAAGCCAAGATCTAATCTATTAGACATGAGCAACGAGATAGATAGGAACTAACCCTCGTAGATCCGAAAGCGTTAACGAGATTAGATCTCGTGGTTGATGTAGTCGATCACTTGCCGATCTCAAGATCGTGTGGACGATCCTTCCGGCGTCGCGTTCCAGCAGCGCTTCCGCCCTTGGTCAAGTAGACGATCCTTCCGGCGCCACGTTTCGGCAGCGCTTCCGCCAGTCGGGTCACACGTGCGGAGTCGAAGTAGACCTTCCTCTCCCCGTTCCAGCGAGCAGCGGAGTAGGTAGTAGATCTTCTCCACGGAATCCCAGCAGCACGACGGCGTGGTGGTGGTGGTGGAGTAGAGAATTCTGCAGGGCTTCGCCTATGCCTGTGCAGAAGATGGTGGAGAAGAGAGGCGGCAGAGATGGGTGTTATGGGAGCAAAAGAGGAGGGGGCGCCCCTGCCCCTCTATTTAAAGAGGGGAGGCGCCTAGGGAGGGGGAGTCCTTGTAGGACTCCCCTCCCTCTCTATGGCCGGCAGATTGGAGGTGGGGGGAGGAGTCCTCCTCCCCCCACGAATCCGTATCTTGACCCACCAGGACTCCTTGATCCCTATCTTGATTTTCAAGCAAACTCCAAGATATCTTCTAGAACCTTCCGGAACATTCCGAAACCTTCTAGAATCCTCATACAAACACTCCGGAACATTTCCTATCTCATAAATGATCTCCTATATATGAATCTTATTCTCCGGACCATTCCGGATCTCCTCGTGATGTCCCGAATCCAATCCGAGACTCCGAACAACATTCGGTCTCCAACGCACATTCATATTCTACTTAAAACAACTTCGAACCTTAAGTGTGTCACCCTACGGTTCGTGAATATGTAGACATGATAGAGACACATCTCCTATCAATAACCATCAGCGGGACCTGGAGATCCATAATGGCTCCCACATACTCAACGATGACTTTGCGATCGATTGAACCATTTACATACGAAACTAATTCCCTTTGTCTCGCGATATATACTTATCCGAGGTTTGATCGTCGGTATCTCCATACCTAGTTCTACCTCGTTACTGATAAGTACTCTTTACTCGTTCCGTGATATGTCATCCCATTGTGACCTAGTCACATGCTTGCAAGCTAACTAGATGACATTCCACCGAGAGGGCCCAGAGCATATCTATCCGTCATATGGATGGACCAATCCCAATCTTGGTTCATGCGCTTCAACAATACTTTCAGAATACCCAAATGACACTTTTATAACCACCCAGTACGAAGCGGCGTTTGATGTTCATCAAAGATCCATCCGGTGATGGTGATTAACATAACCTCATGGTCAAAGGAATAGGTTACTATGTATTTGAAAGCTTACAGCAATACGAACTTAATGACTTGATCTTATGCTACGCTTACTATGGGGTGTGTGTGTCCATCACATCATTCTCCTAATGATATAACCTGTTATTAATCACATCCAATGTCCATGATCAGGAAACCATGATCATCAATTAATCAACAAGCTAGTTTAACAAAGAGGCTTACTAGGGACTCTTATATGTTTACAAAACACACATGTATTAGTGTTTCCTAATAATACAATTATAGCATGGGATGTAAACATTCATCATAAACACAAAGATATAATAATAATCACTTTTATTATTGCCTCTTCGCATATCTCCAACAGTCTCCCACTTGCACTAGAGTCAATAATCTAGATTACATAGTAATATACCTAACACCATGGCGTTTTGGTGTTGGTCATGCTTTGCCCTAGGGAGAGGTTTAGTCAACGGATCTGCCACATTCAGATCAGTGGGTACTTTGCAAATCTTTATGTCACCATCTCGGACATACTCGCGAATAGCGTGGAAACGTAGCTTGATGTGCTTCAGCTGGCTATGTGGACCTTGGCTCCTGCGCATTAGCTATGGCACCTGTGTGTCACAGTAGATGGCCATCGGGTCCAACGCACTGGGAACCACACCGAGTTCAGTAATGAATTCCTTCATCCAAACGGCTTCTTGTGCAGCCTCCGAGCAGCTATGTATTCCGATTCAGTTGAAGATTTCGCCAACAACGCTTGCTTCGCACTCCTCCAGCTCACTGCAGCACCATTCAAAATAAATACGTATCCCGACTGTGACTTTGAGTCATCCGGATCGGTGTTCCAACTAGCATCGGTGTAACCGTTTACAACAAGCTGTTCATCACCTCCATAAGAAAGAACCATATCCTTAGTCCTATTTAGGTACTTTAGGATATTCTTGACCGCTGTCCAGTGCTCCATTCCAGGATCACTTTGATATCTGCTAGTCAAACTAACAGCATGTTGCTATATCTGGTCTTGTACACAGCATGGCATACATGATAGAACCTATGGCCGAGGCATAGGGAATTTTATTCATTTTCTCTCTATCTTCTGCCGTAGCTGACTTTGAGTTTTACTCAAGGTCTTACCTGACAACATGGGCACGAACCCTTTCTTGCTATCTTCCATTCTAAACTTCTTTAGAACTTTGTCCAAGTATGTACTTTGTGAAAGCCCTATTAGGCGTCTTGATCTATCTCTATAAATCTTGATGCCTAGAATATATGCCGCTTCGCCAAGATCCTCATTGAAAAAACTATTATTCAAATAGGTTTTGACGCTATTAAGAAGTCTATATCATTCCCAATTCAACAATATGTCATCTACATATAGTACTAGGAATGCTACAGAGCTCCCACTCACTTTCTTGTAAATACAAGCTTCTCCATAAGTTTGTATAAATCCAAAGTTTTTGATTACTTTATCAAAACGTGATTCCAACTCCGGGATGATTGCTTCAGTCCATAAATGGAGCGCTGAAGTTTGCATACCTTGTTAGCATCTTTAGGATCGACAAAACCCTTGGGTTGTACCATATACAACTCTTCCTCAATGTCACCATTAAGGAACGCCGTTTTGACATCCATCTACCAAATCTCATAATCGAAATGTGCAGCAATTGCTAACAAAATCCTCACAGACTTTAGCTTCGCTACTGGTGAGAAAGTCTCATCATAGTCAACTCCTTGAATTTGTCGGAACCCTTTCGCGACCAGTCGAGCTTTATAGGACAGTAACATTACCATCAGCATCCGTTTTTCTCTTGAAAATCCATTTGTTCTCGACAGCCTTACGGCCATCCGGTAGGTCCACCAAAGTCCATACTTGGTTTTCGTACATGGATCCCATTTCGGATTTTATGGCTTCTAGCCATTTGTCGGAATCTGGCTCACCATAGCTTCTTCATACGTCGCAGGGTCATCAGCGTTGTTTACCAACATGACGTTCAAGGCAGAGTCATACCAATCAGGAGTGGTACGAACCCTTGTTGACCTGCGAGGTTCAGTAGTAACTTCGTTTGAAGTTTCATGATCATTATCATTAGCTTCCTCTCCAATTGGTGCAGGCGGCACAAAAACATCTTCCGATGCTGCGCTACTCTCAAATCCGAGAGGAAGGTTCAATAACCTCATCGAGTTCTACTTTCCTTCCAGTCACCTCCTTCGAGAGAAACTCCTTCTCAAGAAAGGATCCATTTTTGGCAACGAAAACTTGCCTTCGGATCTATGATAGAAGGTATACCAATTGTTTCTTTAGGGTATCCTATGAAGACGCATTTCTCCGCTTTGGGTTCTAGCTTATCAGGTTTTACTTCTTTACATATGCTCGCAACCCCAAACTTTAAGGAACGACAACTTAGGTTCTTACCAAACCACAATTCGTACGGTGTCGTTTCAACGGATTTAGATGGTGCCCTATTTAAAGTGAATGCGGTTGTCTCTAATGCATAGCCCCAAAATGACAATGGCAAATCTGTAAGAGACATCATAGACCGAACCTATCTAAGAGAGTTCGATTACGACGTTCGGACACACCATTACGCTGTGGTGTTCCCGGCGGTGTCAACTGTGAAAGTATTCCACATTTCTTTAAATGCATGCCCAAACTCGTAACTCAGATCTTCACCCCCGCGGTCAGAACGCAGAAACTTAATCTTCTTGTTACGATGATTTTCCACTTCACTTTGAAATTCCTTAAACTTCTCGAAAGTTCGGACTTATGTTTCATAAAGTAGACATACCCATATCTACTCAAGTCATCTGTGAAAGTGAGAACATAACGATATCCACCACGCGATGCTACACTCATTGGACCACACACATCGGTATGTATTATTTCCAATAAGTCTGTAGCTCGCTCCATTGTACCAGAAAATGGAGTCTTAGTCATTTTTCCCATTAGACATGCTTCGCATCTTTCAAGTGATTCAAAATCAAGTGATTCAAGAAGTCCATCAGAATGGAGTTTCTTCATACGATTCACTCCAATGTGACCAAGACGACAGTGCCTACATGTATGTAGAATTATCATTCAATTTAATTCGTTTAGCATCTATGTTGTGAACATGTGTATCACTACTATCGAGATTCAGTAAGAATAAACCATTCATCTCAGGTGCATTACCATAAAAGATATTACTCATATAAATCGAACAACCTTTATTCTCAGACTTAAAAGAGTAACCGTCTCGCAATAAACAGGATCTAGATATAATGTTCATGCTTAACGCAGGCACCACATAACAATTATTTAAATTTAAAACTAATCCCGAAGGTAGATGTAGAGGGAGCGTGCCGACGGCGATCACATCAACCTTGGAGCCATTTCCAACGCGCATCGTCACCTCGTCTCTTGCCAGTCTTCGTTTATTCCGCAGCTCCTGTTTCGAGTTACAATATGAGCAACCGAACCAGTATCAAATACCCAGGCCACTACTACGATTACTAGTAAGATACACATCTATAACACATATATCAAATATACCTTTCTTCTTGATGTTGCCGCTCTTCAGATCTGCCAGGTACTTGGGGCAGTTACGCTTCCAGTGACCAGCACCCTTGCAGTAGAAGCACTCAGTTTCAGGATTAGGACCAGCCTTGGGCTTCTTAGCAGGTGCGGCAGCTTTCTTGCCGTCCTTCTTGAAGTTGCCCTTGTTCTTAGGCTTGCCTCGTTTCTTGAAATTGGTGGTCTTATTGACCATCAACACTTGTTGCTCCTTCTTGATCTCCACTTCAGCAGTTTTCAGCATGGACGACAGTTCAGGCAACGTCTTGTTCATGCAGTGCATGTTGTAGTTCATCACAAAGTTCTTGTAACTTGGTGGCAGTGATTGAAGGAGACGGTGAATCCCAATTCATTAGGAATCGATATTCCCAACTCTTGGAGCTTCTTAGCATACCCAGACATGGTGAGCACGTGCTCGCTAACGGAGCTTCCTTCTTCCATCTTACAGTTAAAGAACTTTTCGGAGGCCTCATAGCTCTCCATGGCCGCGCGAGTCTCAAAAATTAGCCTGAGCTCCTTAATGATCTCGAACGGGTCGTGGTGCTCAAACGCTGTTGGATCTCCGCTTCTAAACCGTATAGGATGGCACACTGAACTGTGGAGTAATGATTCTTCCGAGTGGCGAAAACATTCTTTTCGTCATCGGTGGCATTATCTGCAGGTGGGTCACCTAGCGGTGCATCGAGCACATAGGTCAACTGACCAGCCCTGAGGACGATCTTCAGTCCACGGAACCAGTCCGTGAAATTGCTTCCATGTTCTTAAGTTTTTTCTTTCTCTTAGGAACGCATTGAAATTGATGGAGGGGGTCGCCATAATCTACAACAATTTGCAAGTAGTTTAGACTAAGTTTATGACAAATTGAGTTCAAATTTAATTATTAAACTAACTAGGTGAACTCCCACTCAAAACAACATCCCTCACATTGTCTTAGTGATTACACGAACCAAGTCCACTACACCAAGTCTGATCTTCACGAGAGAAGATGTAGTTTCATCGGCGAACAATCTTCATGTTCATCATATCAATTATATGACTCATGCTCTACCTTTCGGTATTCCGTGTTCCGAGACCATGTCTGTACATGCTAGGCTCGTCAAGAACACCTTAGTTTCCGCATGTGCAAATCTGGCTTGCACCCGTTGTATGCACACGTAAAATCTATCACATCCGATCATCACGAGATGCTTCGAAACGACGAGTCTTAGCAACGGTGCCAACTAAGGGTGAACACTTTATTACTTGACATTTAGTGAGAGGGATCATCTTATAATGCTACCGTCGTGATCTAAGCAATACAAGATGCAAAAAGGATTAACATCACAGGCATATCATCATATGACCTAGACAAACACAAAACAAGAGAGAGCTACGCCGCGCTACCCTTGTCAGAGGAACGTCTCGGGGGGTAGACGATCAGAGGCCCACAGATCAAGTTCCGCGGCAAACCGAGCTCCGGAGTGTAGGAAACCCTCAAGAACTTGCATGTGGCCCTTGCACATGCATGGAGGTGTGGTGTTGTGTTCAAACTTGCAAAACCTTCTCCCGGGTGCATGAATGTGTCCCCCTTCGCTATGCATGCGCTGTAACCTAAAAGGGAAGGTTCTAAACTTATATAAGGGGGAAACTCCCCGTTCCGGTGAAAACCGGTAGGATACTACCTGCACCTTGTGAACCAAAATGGTTTTAGATCATCATATGACCTAAGAAACACAAAACAGGATAGAGCTACGTCGGGCAAACCCGTGTCAGAGGAACGTCTAGGGGGTAGCGATCCGAGCTTCCACAGATCATGGTTCCGCGGAAACCGTGCTCCCGGGTGTAGGAAACCCTTAAGAACTTGCATGTGGCCCTAGCACATGAATGGAGGTGTGGTGTTGTGTTGAACTTGCAAAACCAGTCCCCCGGGTTGCATGAATGTGTCCCCCTTCGCATGCATCCGCTGTAAACTAAAAGGGAAGGTTCTGGACTTATAAAGGGGGAAACTTCCCATTCCGGTGAAACCGGGTAGGATACTGCCGCACCTTGTGAACCAACAGGTTTTAGATCATCATATGACCTAAACAAACACAAAACAAGAGAGTGCTACGTCGGGCTACCCCTGTCAGAGGAACGTCTAGGGGGGTAGACGATCTGAGGCCCACAGATCAGGGTTTCGCGGCAAACTGCGCTCCGGGGCGTAGGAAACCCTCAAGGACTTGCATGTGGCCCTTGCATATGCATGGAGTTGTGGTGTTGTGTTGAAACATGCAAAACCTAGTTCCCGGGTTGCATGAATGTGTCCCCCTTCGCATGCATGCGCTATAACCTAAACGGAAGGTTCTGGACTTATATAACAGGAAACTCCCCGTTCCGGTGAAACGGGTAGGATAACTGCCGCACTTGTGAACCACCATGGTTTTACATCATCATATGACCTAAACAAACACAAAACAATAGAGAGCTATGCCGCGCTACCCTCTATGTACAGAGGAACGTCTAGGGGGTAGACGATCCGAGGCCCACAGATCAAGGTTCGCGCGGCAAACCGAGCTCCGGGGCGTAGGAAACCCTCAAGAACTTGCATGTGGCCCTTGCACATGCATGGAGGTGTGGTGTTGGTGTTGAAACTTGGCAAAACCTTGTCCCCGGGTTGCATGAATGTGTCCCCCTTCGCATGCATGCGCGTAACCTAAAAGGGAAGGTTCTAGACTTATATAAGGGGGAAACTCCCCGTTCCGGTGAAACCGGGTAGGATACTGCCGCCTTGTGAACCAAAATGGTTTTGATCATCATATGACCTAAAGAAACACAAAACAGGATAGAGCTACGTCGGGCAACCCGTGTCAGAGGAACGTCTAGGGGGTAGACGATCCGAGCCCCACAGATCATGGTTCCGCGGAAAACCGTGCTCCGGGCGTAGGAAACCCTTAAGAACTTGCATGTGGCCCTAGCACATGCATGGAGGTGTGGTGTTGTGTTGAAACTTGCAAAACCTAGTCCCCGGGTTGCATGAATGTGTCCCCCTTCGCATGCATCCGCTGTAACCTAAAAGGGAAGGTTCTGGACTTATATAAGGGGGAAACTTCCCATTCCGGTGAAACCACCGGGTAGGATACTGCCGCCGCACCTTGTGAACCAACATGGTTTTATATCATCATATGACCTAAACAAACACAAAACAAGAGAGTGCTACGTCGGGCTACCCCTGTCAGAGGAACGCCTAGGGGGGTAGATGATCTTAGGCCCACAGATCAGGGTTCCGCGCAAACTGCGCTCCGGGGCGTAGGAAACCCTCAAGTACTTGCATGTGGCCCTTGCATATGCATGAGGTGTGGTGTTGTGTTGAAACATGCCAAACCTAGTCCCCGGGTTGCATGAATGTGTCCCCCCTTCGCATGCATGCGCTATAACCTAAACGGAGGTTCTGGACTTATATAACAGGAAACTCCCGTTCCGGTGAAACCGGGTAGGATACTGCCCCACCTTGTGAACCAACATGGTTTTACATCATCATATGACCTAAACAAACACAAAACACGAGAGAGCTACGCCGCGCTACCCCTTGTCAGAGGAATTCTAGGGGGTAGACGATCCGAGGCCCACAGATTCAAGGTTCCGCGGCAAACCGAGCTCCGGGGCGTACGAAACCCTCAAGACTTCCATGTGGCCCTTGCCCATGCATGGAGGTTGTGGTGTTGTGTTGAAATTGCAAAACCTTATGTCCCCGTTGTTTGCATGAATTTGTCCCCCTTTCGCATGCATGCGATGTAACCTAAAAGGAAGGTTCTAGACTTATATAAGGGGGGAAACTCCCGTTCCGGTGAAACAGGTGTAGGATACTACCGCACCATTGTGAACCAAAATGGTTTTAGATCATCATATGACCTAAAGAACACAAAACGGATGAGCTACGCCGGGCAACCCGTGTCAGAGGAACGTCTAGGGGGTAGACGATCCGAGCCCCACAGATCATGGTTCCGCGTAAAACCATGCTCCGGGGCGTAGGAAAACCTTAAGAACTTGCATGTGGCCCTAGAACATGCATGGAAGTGTGGTGTTGTGTTGAACTTGCAAAACCTAGTCCCCGGTTGCATGAATGGTCCCCCTTCGCATGCATCCGCTGTAACCTAAAAGGAAGGTTCTGGACTTATATAATGGGGAAACTTCCCATTCCGGTGAAACCGGTGTAGGGATACTGCCGCACCTTGTGAACCAACATGGTTTTACATCATCATATGACCTAAACAAACAAAACAAGAGATGCTACGCCCGCGCTACCCTTGTCAGAGGAACGTCTAGGGGGTAGACGATCTGAGGCCCACAGATCAAGGTTCCGCGGCAAACCGAGCTCCGGGGCGTAGGAAACCCTCAAGAACTTGCATGTGGCCCTTGCACATGCATGGAGGTGTGGTGTTGTGTTGAAAACTTGCAAAACCTTGTCCCCGGGTT
>CAJUXJ010000016.1:0-14134 GCA_910589775.1 Avena eriantha
GTTACCCACGCGTCCTTATCCCACCGATAGCTTTAGTCTCGGTTGCTTTTCGTGCGTCGAAAGGAAAACTTCCTCCCGCAAACATCGTAAGCCATCCCAAGATGCACATGTGTGCACAATATGGGCACATTATCACAAACTATACCCTGATTCTAGCCATAACATGGTGTGGTTGACCTAAATGCCATGAAACGTCGAACATGATAGGTCATTTTGTGAAGGATTTTTTATGATGTTTGCAATTTTTCAAGTTCAATATTTTTCCTTGCAACTGTGACACATAATATGACACCCACGCGAAGGTTCACATTGTTTGGATCATTTTTGAATTTCTTAGCCCGTTTCAAACTATATTCAAAACGGCAGGCATGAAGCCTCTTAGCCGGGGCTGAGCCTCGCTGAACTTGAAGTGGATCTCTGATGAAATAGCATGTTGTGAACCTATAAATGATTTTTTTAAAATTCACAAGCATTATATCATGTACTTGTAGTTCAAATCTTGGCAACCTCCTACCGATTCGGCAGGAATTGTCTTTTTCATGAGGGATGGACGAAAGGTTCCAGATACACCGGTTGGGAAATTGTCCATAAGGTGGTCTATTATTTTGAAAAATGGTTTGGTACCAATGCCAAACTTTAATTTGGTGGTGCTTCACAGAACGCCCCGATTTCGGCACCTCAAAAATGGAAATTGGCTTTTTCGTGCGTCGAAAGGAAAACTTCCTCCTGCAACATCGTAAGCCATCCCAAGATGCACATGTGTGCACAATATGGGCACATTATCACAAACTATGCCCTGATTCTAGCCATAACATTGGTGGTTTGACCTAAATGCCATGAAACGTCGAACATGATAGGTCATTTTGTGAAGGATTTTTATGATGTTTGCAATTTTTCAAGTTCAATATTTTCCTTGCAACTGTGACACATAATATGACACCACGCGAAGGTTTCACATTGTTTGGATCATTTTTGAATTTCTTATGCTCGTTTCAAACTATATTCAAAATGGCGGGCATGAAGCTTCTTAGCCGGGGCTGAGCCTCGCTGAAATTGAAGTGGATCTCTGATGAAATAGCATGTTGTGAACCTATAAATGATTTTTAAAAAATTCACAAGCATTATATCATGTACTTGTAGTTCAAATCTTGGTAACCTCCTACCGATTCGGCAGGAATTTGTCTTTTTCATGAGGGGTAGAAAAGAAAGGTTCCAGATACACCGGTGGGAAATTGTCCATATAAGGTGGTCTAGTATTTTTGAAAAATGGTTTGGTACCAATGCCAAACTTTAATTTGGTGGTGCTTCACAGAACACCCCGATTTCGGCACCTCAAAAATGGAAATTGGCTTTTTCGTGCGTCGAAAAGAAAAACTTCCTCCTGCAACATCGTAAGCCATCCCAATATGCACATGTGTGCACAATATGGGCACATTATCACAAACTATGCCCGATTCTAGCCATAACATTGGTGGTTTGACCTAAATGCCATGAAACCTCGAACATGATAGGTCATTTTGTGAAGGATTTTTTATGATGTTGCAATTTTCAAGTTCAATATTTTTCCTTGCAACTGTGACACATAATATGACACCACGCGAAGGTTTCACATTGTTTGGATCATTTTTGAATTTCTTATGCCCGTTTCAAACTATTCAAAACGGCGGGCATGAAGCTTCTTAGCCCGGGGCTGAGCCTCGCTGAACTTGAAGTGGATCTCTGATGAAATAGCATGTTGTGAACTATAAATCATTTTTTAAAAAATTCACAAGCATTATATCATGTACTTGTAGTTCAAATCTTGGTAACCTCCTACCGATTTGGCAGGAATTTGTCTTTTTCATGAGGGATGGACAGAAAGGTTCCAGATACCAAGTTGGGAAATTGTCCATATAAGGTGGTCTAGTATTTTTGAAAAATGGTTTGGTACCAATGCCAAACTTTAATTTCGTGGTTGCTTCATAGAACACCCCGATTTCGGCACCTCGAAAATGGAAAATGGCTTTTTCGTGCGTCAAAAAGGAAAACTTCCTCCTGCAAACATCGTAAGCCATCCCAACATGCACATGTGTGCACAATATGGGAATATTATCACAAACTATGCCCTGATTCTAGCCATATCATTGGTGGTTTGACCTAAATGCCATGAAACCTCGAACATGATAGGTCATTTTGTGAAGGATTTTTTATGATGTTTGCAATTTTTTCAAGTTCAATATTTTTCCTTGCAACTGCGACAATAATATGACACCATGCGAAGGTTTCACATTATTTGGATCATTTTGAATTTCTTATGCCCGTTTCAAACTATATTCAAAACGGCGGGCATGAAGCACTTTTCCTGTTAAAATTGTATAGTTCAAATAAAAATATTTGAAAACACAAAATGGTTTTTGATTAGTTATTTAAATTGAAGCACTTTTCCTGTTAAAAGTTTTTTGAAATTTCAAATTATGTAATAAATATTTGTTAATGCAATTTTAATTGAATATAGTAAAATTGTATAGTTCAAATGAAAATATTTGAAAACACAAAATGGTTTTTGATTAGTTATTTAAATTGAAGCACTTTTCCTGTTAAAAGTTTTTGAAATTCCAAATTATGTAATAATATTTGTTAATGCAATTTTAATTGAAAATGTAAAATTGTATAGTTCAAATAAAAATATTTGAAAACAGAAAATGGTTTTTGATTAGTATTTAAATTGAAGCACTTTTCCTGTTGAAAGTTTTTTCAAATTCCAAATTATGCAATAAATATTTGGTAATGAAATTTTAATTGAAAATAGTAAAATTGTATAGTTCAAATAAAATATTTGAAAACAGAAAATGGTTTTGGATTAGTTATGTAAATTGAAGCACTTTTCCTGTTGAAGTTTTTTGAAATTCTAAATAAATAATCATCTTAAATTGAAACATCTTATTAATTAAAGAAGAAAACAAATTGAAAATGGCGGGAAGACCAAAAGGTTTGCCAAAATCTGAAAAACGGATCAACGATCCCGGTTCGTCCCACCAACCGGGACCGATGATCCTGGATGCGCGTGCTGCCATTAACATGCCTTTGGTCCCAGTTGTTGGCACGAACGGGGACCGTTGATCCTTTGGTCCCGGTTATTGGGACGAACCGGGACCAAAGGCCCGCGCACGTGGCAGCACAACAATGCTCCTGCCCCAGACCTTTGGTCCCGGTTGGTGGCACAAACCGGGACCGTTGGTCCTTTGGTCCCGGTTATTGGGACGACCCGGGACCAATGATATGTATAGTTAACAGCCCCGGCCCTTCCTCCTCCCCAACTCCCCCAATTCACAGAGCACATCGACACGCGGCTAAGGAAAATTGCGGCGGAGCAAAATCACGTCGGCAGGCTGCCCAAATCCAGAGCGGTCGCTTCACGTCGTCGACGCCCGTCGCCGAGCGCCACTGTCCGCCGCCACGAGCAGGCAAGGAAGCTCCGCCTCACTGCAATCGACCCCACCTTCCCCGACTCCGGCCGCCTTGTTATCCACTGATTCCGGCAGCGCCTGGCCTCCTCTGGCCTCGCCGCACCCTCCATCGGCCTCCTGGTGAGCCACTGGTGCTCCAGCACCCTCATACGTCTCTCTCCCTCACTGTATCATCCTCCCCACGAGCACATGCCGCCGCCGGCCACCGTCAAACAGCTTGCTCCAGCGCACCTCCCGTAGCGGCGGCGCCCGTTTCAGGTAGCCCGCATCGCGCTAGTTCGAACCGGGGCAGTGGCGTCACCCCGCGCGCTTCTCTCTGTCGTCTTCCACCACCGCCTGGCAGTTCGCCGGCGAGCTACGTGGCGCCACGGTGGCGTCGCGTGTGCGTGACGTGGGCGCTGACCAAGCCCCGCCAGCGTGGCATCTGAGGTGGCTTGAGCCCCCCGCATCAGTCTCTGTGGCTAGTTTAGCCGTGGAGAAAAAAAAACCACCCTGAGCTGACGTCATAATGACGCAGTAAAAGTTTCATAATTGTTTAAATAATTTCAGAAATGAGTTTAATCTCATAAATTCAATACTAATTATTTCTAAGTTAGAAAAATATGTATAATATATCAAAATGTTTAGAAAAATGAGATCTACACAATAGACTCATAATCATGCATTGTTCAACAACTTTAATTACAAGTTTAATAAGAGAATGAAATCAACCCCTCGTAGGTGATTTCGGGGTCTCTCCTGTACTAGGTTTGGACCCTTCGGATCCCACTTAAATTGTCAAGCATGCCTTAGGGTTAAATTTCAACTATGTTAACTTGTCATATCATTATCGATGTCATGTGTTGATTGTTTAACTTGCAGATACTATGGATCCAACACATCAGGAAAACATCCTCCAAGGGATGATCTTCGAAAATGAAGATATCGATATCGATGTCACGAGTGAGTTTCTGAATGATTCCGATCAGGGAGATGAGTCTCTCAACCGAGGAGACGGCTCCGGTGAGGTAGAAGCCGAAGCCTGGGACAGGGGAGAAGCCGATAAGGAAGAAGGCGACGGCTCCGGTGGAACCTTAAATCTCGCAAACACCGGCGAGGTGTATATATGTATTTTTGTAATTAAAATGTTGCTGTCTATATATATATACATGCATATATTAACACTTTCTTCTTTGAGCCCTCCGGATCGAGAACTTATTCCGTAAGAACGAAACGAGGCCCAACAAAAAAGTTGGATGACACTGTGAGGTATAGGATCGACGTGGTTGGTGTAGATGGCGAACCGCAAGCTCCCGTCGATGTCGCAAGAAAATTTGTCAAGCAATGCGGAGTTCTTGTGAGGGACTACATCTCGATCACCGTTCAAGAATGGAATCGGCCAAGCGGCGGTGGAGTCCCGTATGTCGGCGACAACGCCAAAGATAAGCTTTTTGACAAGCTCATGACTAATTTCTTCCTGCCGGTACCAGATGTGAATCCAGATGAGGAGGAGAGAGCAAGAAGGGAGGTTGTGCAAAGAGTCAAGAAGTTTGCTCTCAGCAAGATGGCCGATGCATTCAAGAACTGGAAGAAGAACTGTATAAAACTTTGTCAAGGTAGAGAAGACTCCGAATTTCAATGAAGCCGGCTATGCTAGTTAAGACACCAGTGGGAGGATTTTGTAAAGTACAAGACATCGGAGAAAGCTAAGGCAAGGTCTAGAATAAATACGGAGAACGCTGCTAAGAAACTGTACCATCATAACATGGGGCCTGCTGGCTACGCCGGTTGCATGCCTAAGTGGGATGCACTTGAGGTCAATTACATAGCTGTCGGGATCAGACCAGAGCCCGCAACATGGACACCACGGGAGAGAAACTGGTTTTACGGCCATGGGGGCACGTTGGACAAACAAGGGATGGCAATATATAATCAGAAACACAAAGATGATCCCCTACTGCCCATCGACGATATTAGAAATGCAGTAGATGATGTTGCAGCGGGACGGTTTGTTCCCGATAAAGAAAACGACGAGCTCACACGGGCCCTTAAAAATCCTGAACACGACGGACGAGCACGAGGCACACCAGGCTCCAAGTCGTGGAAGGTTGCCTTCCCCCGGAAATGAAGAGATATCCCGATAAAAGCCATCAGAGGAGAAAGGAAAGGGAGGCAACTAAGAAAGCGGCCGCTGCAGACCGGCTGCGTAATGTAGAAGAAGCATTAAAGCGGCACCAGGATCAACTTGATAGACTTAGCCAGCAAGGTACTAGTGGCCAATCTCAGCGGCACGTGGTAGAAGCTGCATTCGAGGGTACCGGCGCCCTATCGAATAAGAAAAGCAGTGTCACTTCCACGCAGCTCCATGATGTTGATGATGATGCACCGACGACATCTCCTCCTAAACGCTACCAGTGGATGATATCACGGAGGCAACAGCTTGTGAGCTAAAGGTGCAGGTTATGAACTTAAGGGTGACGGCGGCGGTCGGCATGGTGGTACCAATTGCGCCTAACCCAACTTGGCATTGCAGACCGGTTCCAAAAGGGTACGCTGTCGTCATGGTGGATGAGGTGAAGGAAGATTTTGAGGAGCTGAAGCTAGACCACCCTGCAGGGGAAGATATGGAGCTGACTCAACTAGGAGAAGCCAAAGGGAGGACTATTCTATGGCTAAAGGAGCGCATCATGCTTCCAAATTATGTGCCGCCAAGGTCACCCACTCCTGAGAGCAGCAATCCACCTTCGTCGCCACCTCACCATTCTCCAGCGCAACCGTCGCCTTCACCGCCTCACCACTCAGCGCAACCGTCTCCATCTCCGCCTCAGCCATCTCCGCCGCCGCGTCAGCCGTCTCCGTCCCCTGAGCCTCATAGAAAAAAACGGAAGTATACTAAGGGGGGCAGCACGACCAGCAGCAGCAAGAGCACGTTCCGATCACCGAAACGGAAGCTATCGCCCCTTCCAAGAGTACCTCATCAGAATATGAAGAAGCTACCTTACGAGAAGACAGATAAGGAAACTGATGTGGCCACAGCTGCCCATTATCAAAAGCAGAAGATTGACATGGCTAACAAGAAAAAGCCGATAGAGGCATGTTTCCCGGTCACCACAGAAGATAAAGCCAAAGCAGGCACGCTTAAGATTTAGCTTCACCAACCCATAGCGCTCACATCAGACTATAATCGCTCTATTACCAAGTCGGCTGAGGCAAAAGAGCGGAGAGTCGGGAAAGAAGTTGCACAGCTCGGACAACAGAAAAATCAATCGATCGAACCGCTCAAAGTGTACGATACCAATGAGTAGATGATCCAGGAGCGGCATGATCCGAACATTGATCCGGAGTTTGTTCGACTGTACGGAGAAAAAGCCCAATTATATGGACTGTCTATTACTAAGTACATGAGTCGTATGCATGAGTTCGAGGGGTACCAAGAAATAGCATACGTGTACCAGTACGGGGCTCCTCTCGTCAAACCCGAGTTAGTCAAAGATCTACCAACAAAAATGCGAAGATTGCATAACTGGTACATCCAAGCCTGTGCTGATTCCAAAAACTGGATCTATGCTGCATATAAACACCACCATTACGGTCATGGAGATGGCTTCCTACTGATCGAATTTCTAGAATTATTTCAGTTTACCAACAAGACGCTCTCGACAAAACTATCGTCATTGCCTATTGTTCGTAAGTATTATTAATTTCTGTAATTAAGTCTTTCTAGCTCAGCTCATTCGTTGCCTTTATAATCTTACTAATCACTATACTAATTATATATGCAGAATGAAGATTCAAGAATGCAACAAAGGATAAATCTATGACCTTGGGTTTGTTGACTGTAATTTCGTTCATGAAGTTATTCTAAAAAACAAATCCCAAAGAGACAGAGGATAACTTGTTCCAAGCGTTGAAGTATTTCAGTAATAGAAGGGAAATACTATTTCCTTACAACGATGCGTGAGTATTACTATCTTGTACACATTCTATTTTTGCTTACTCGATGTTAAGCGTATAATTGACTCGTGTTATATTTTGTTAGTGTGTCGAGCTTTCACTATATTCTGTTAATCATTGTTGTTGACACCGGAGTAGTAAAAGTCCTGGACTCGAACCGCACACCATTAGAAAAGTGGACGGACATGCAGGAATGCCTCCAGAAGGTTTGGAAACGGTTCACCGCTAAAACTAGGGGTGTTTGGAAACCAGAGCTTACATTTCAACCATTGACTGTAAGTACTACTTGCTAGATCCACGCATCTCTTTGATTCTAGTTTCAATACCACCATTATCATGCTTGATTATTATTTTGATTGAACTCCATTCTCGTAAAGTGCTTGAGGCAGGAAGCCGGAAATAACTTATGTGGATACTATGTCTGCGAGTTCATTCGCCAGATGACCAAGAGAAGGGCGCAGACCGGAACATAAAAAAAAGTAGATAAACAATAATCACAACTTTATTTTATTACACCAATTGTGTTTAGTTTCATTCATATATATGATCCCCTTCTTTATATTAGATCGAACGAATGCGGGACGGTCTTCTATCACAAGAACGCGTGCAAGAAATTCAAAAGGAAATTGCCGGATTCTTGTTAGAACAAGTCATAGATCCGAAAGGAGAATACTATTACCCGCTTCATTTGGAAGGGTGAAGTGTAAAAAAGAAGATGTAAATTAGATCAAATTCGTGTGAGAGTATCGTTTGTAATTATAATATGTTTCGACCAAGAAGACGGATGAGACGGTGTATATATTTGTGATCATGCATGATGTGTAATATATATATCGTGGTTTCATTGTTCTTGTATATGTAGTACCATTAAATTGATAAAAAAATCCTGCTGCGGCAGAAAAATAGCCCGAAAATCCTGCCGCGGCAGAAAAATAGCCCGAAAATCCGGCCGCACAAAACCCTGCGGCGGCACAGAGACTGGTCCCGGTTCGTGCGCGAACCGAGACTAGCATTAGTCCCGAGTGATTGGTCCGGTTCGGGAACAGGGACCAATGGCCCTTATGAACCGGGACTAGAGGCCATTTTTCCACTAGTGCACATGAAACATGAAATAAATGATATTATATGTAGTGCAAATATAGACCCAGAGGAATTTATATGGATGACTGATATTGGTTCCAACATATATGTTGGAATGAAATCAAATAGCATGCCACAAATATGATGTGTTTCGAGTGTAATTCTAAACAAGACATCCTCTTACTAAGCATTAGCCACATTTCAAATCGGTTTAAGAGCACAATTAGCACCGTCGCCAGAATCTTGAGCATGCCTGCGAAGAACTGTAGATGTTTGTTGCAAATGACCAACATTCCACTCAGCTGGTCATATGTCCCCTCTGCCAAGCCATCTCAATTTTCTCCGTAGTTGCATCTATTTTCCACACAAACGCTACGGGTGACAAGCCCACATAATAAAACAATGAATACACCTCACAAAAACATTTTTATTACCTGTGTGATTGGCGTATTCAATAAGTTGGTGAAAATGAGTATATTTTCCTCGTTTATTTTGGCTTACTTTCCACATTTATATTTAATCTTAAATTAGTTGCAACAATACTGTCATCACCACACTCCAAAAATTCTTAAGCTAGGTCCTTTTGGAGCACCATGGAGATACCTCAAATCAAAAGTAAAAAAACATGATTAAATAATATCTTATTAGAACGACTATCCGCAGTTTGTACAAAACATAAGTTCTTGTTCTTTTCCCTAAATATACTTGAACCAGGAAAGAGGGACCCACAAACTACACAAGTGATCTAAGAGTTCGACATAAGCTGCAGACCTAGGGTAAGACGAGCGTAAGTCCACATAACAAATGTGGGTAGAAAGAAAAATGTCATTTTTTATGATATACTAAACTTGGTTGCTTCACGTTGAACCTATGCAGCATATTCAATGGATGGAGGCATATCTAATACAATACCTTCCGTGACTATGGCACAAGCGCTTATTAAGAATGAACCATGTAAGCAGAAAAATCCAGTGTTTTTTCAGAACTTGTCTTCTCCAAAAGTTACAATATCACGACCATTCGAGCAATCAACAATTATTGAGTTTGTTGCAGGAAGTCCGGCTTGCTGCCCCCCGTTAACAGATATATAACAAATGATATTAAGTTCAAATGCACGAGAACAAGTACATCGAACGGATGTAGCACTTCATAACACTGATTCATCTTGGTAGAACCCAAGAAAAATAGAAGGAATGCCTTGAAAACTATTTCAAACAGAGAAGAAATCCATGGTTCGCAACTCTACATTATGCTTAACATTAGTGAGTTAAGTTATAACTACAGGGAAAATTAAGCCAAGATAAAAAAGGATACACACTTTTAGCATGAAAATGCTTATTGCAAACACTCTGAGGTTGAAGTTCCGCCCCATAATATATGGATCTACCCAGGCGCGTGGTTATTTGGCTCCCGAGCTCATATGCACCCGTTATTTGAATTTGATTTTGTAAATTTTGAAATGCCAAAAAAGTTCAAAAAACATATGTGCACGTATTACTTCAAGTTTTAGGTGCGCGTAAAGTCGTTTCATTGAAAATGAACATTTTGGGTGACTTGTGCAAAAAAACAAAAAATTGGTTAACCGTACATACGCAAGACAACTTTTTGTCTTTTTTTGCAACGGGCCACAAAACATATCGGTTTTTTCGGTGGAATGACTTCGCGTGAACCTAAAAGATGAAGCTACACATGATACATATTTTTTCATGAAATTTTTCAATATTTTGAAATATGTTATTTTGTATCGGGGTGCAAATGCACCGGGTTTCATAAATGGATTTCCGTCTACCCAGAGCAATCACAATTAAGAAATTCTATAAGCTGAAAAAGTTCAATCATACAATAGAACATACATACAAAAGGACCATACTGGGGGTACAAAGAAGACAAATCATATTAAGGGGGAGGGAAAAGGGAATCAACAAAGAAATGGCATCGCCATGACAATGACGTGGTCAGCACCAATGGGTGAAGCCTGGCGTCGGAAGCTGCAGTTTCAAAGGAGGAGTTCCTTCCAAAGTGAAAAACGTGTGGAAAAAATAACCTAAATCCGTGTCTATAAATCAGTAAATCTAAATGTATCTACAGAACTTCATAGAAAATAGAAAGACTGTAAATTTAAAGCAGCTAGTGGCAACCCACAGGTCGACACCACAATGCAATCATCTACTCTCCTAATTACTAGAAGTAGAAAAATGCAAATTTATAGCTGCTACACTGATACTTCTTCCCAGTACGACATCCTCAGCTGTGCATGGGCCTCTGCTCGTGAAAGCAGAAGCGCAATGTCACCGGACTAGCAGAGAAAGAAGCGGTTTGTGGCAACTGGCCAAAAATATGGGAACAATCCTCGCAATCCTGAATGTACCTGCAAACGCCATGAGTACGCAACCTAGGACAATGAAGAAAGATTTTCTGGATCCAGCAACAAATCATACAAACAGGAAAATAATTAGTGATACAAGGAAGACATGAGCTTTCTCTTGTAAAGCAAGCAAGCGAGCATCCAACCCAATCCTTTGTGAAGAAACATCGGACAAGAGAACCCTAATGGACCAATGAAGAAAAACGAAAGATTTATACCGGGGACTGAAGGAGTAGAAGGGGCGAGCGCTCTACGCACACGACTTAATGGAACGACGGCGAACGTCCACCGGATCATCGCTCACCCATTACACATGATGAAGCGGAGGAAACCAAATGGACAGGAGAGAAGCGGCGTAAACTTGAATCGGAAGTGGAAGCGGCGCTTCTGCCGCGGCCGACGGACAATCTAGGCAGCTGTTCGATGACCCGCCTTCTCGCTCACCCTCACATCCAACCCACATCGATCTGAACGCCTCGCCGCATTCCCCTGTCCTCCCTCGCCGCATGACCTTGCTTTTCCTCTTTTCTACGGTGTCTCTCTGAGCTAGGTGGGCTTTGATGCTCTTGAAGAAAACAATTACAAATATATGATTTTTAACCATCAAAGTATTTGACAGAATGATCAGCAAAACTATAGTGCCTCAATGTAGGGATATATCTCAAGCTTGAAGTATAGAATCAAAAATCCTTGCATATCAAAAAATAATTATTATTGCACCGCTCCAATGCACAAAAGTATCACAGAGATGTATGCTGAGTTACAACATAATGACTATAAGCTTGTCTATCAGGGGGCTTAATACTACCAACACATATGGAGATTTATCTCCTAGTGCTAGCATTGCAAGGATTTTTTTCAATTTCACGGAGTCAAAGGTGATGAAATTATCACTTGAAAATAATAGTTGTGAATCAAACCGAACATTCTTCCCCGTACCAACTGGCTAATATGAACTAACAATATAAGTTTCTGTACCTTGCCTCGGGTTAAAATCTTTCTACGATCAGCCAACAAACCATCTTCATCTTCAATCCTAGATTATGCATTAGATTGTAGATTTAACCTGCGCACCAACCTCAACATAAAACTACTGAACTTTGGAAAATATCTCGGCACAAAAATTAAAACAACAGTTCCACGATTTTATTATATGGAACCAAGCTATGTATCGTAGTCAAGAATTAATTAAGGAGGTTGTAGCCTAGCTACATGAACACACGCCACCTTAAACAATGGCACAATTAAGCAAGACAAACTAATAGTGGTACCGACATAATTGCTATACTTCAAATAAATGTGTTTATTACATGCTATCTTACACTCCGGTTATAAAAAAAGAACATGCCAAAATGGACAGAAAAACTAATTCTTTTGTCATTGTGTACCGACTCAATGAGAAGGGAAGATACATGTATGTATACATTTTGATGACCAATTAAACGAATACTGTATACATATTCCACTTCTTTTTCCAAACTACTTCTACTTCTTTTTCCAAATATGAGATTGAGTATAGCAGGGTAGCCAAAGTTCGTTACAAACAGTGCAAAAATGTTGTTTTCTAACCTAAGAGCTCAAGAAATGATAGGCATGGATGGTCTAGTACTGTGTTTTATAGTGACGAAAGACACACTTTGTGTGCAAAATTAGACATGTGTTATCTTAAAAAGGGAATGGTGTACAATAACAGAAGAATGGTCCATGCTACCTTGGCTAACAGAGGAATTAAAACAGGTGGTAGAAACATTGGATCATGGGTTTTACCCTTTTATGGATTGAGTAGCAATGACTGCGGTCACAGAAACATTGGATTAACTAACAAATACCCATTGATTTGTCATGGGTTTTACCCTTTTATGGATTGAGTAGCAATGACTGTAGTCACAGAACATAATTTTGATGACTGAACACAAGAATGTAGTCCTACCATTTGGAATCCACCATCGACACATCATCAAAAGTTGTTACTAATTGGGATCATGTGTAACTCAAATTTCCAAAATAAAGAGTTTCGTTGTTCCTAATGGCTTGGTTGAACTCCACATTGATGTTTGTAGTACCTTGTCTTGGTGAATGTGTGCCTCCCCTTGATCAATTAGCTAATTGGATGGTCTTGATAATATTTAGGAAAACAGATCAAGGTGGCAATTGCATATCCTAGGAAAGGGAAACAAAGAACAAAAACTGAATGTCAAAATCAAACTTTAGGAAGAGAGTGGGATTGGAGCAAGGTGTGCTCACGTGGGTACGAGTGAGACACCACCAGCCGTAGACGCCGCTGTGGCCGAGCAAGACACACTGCTCCCCTCATTGTCATTGCAGCTTCCACTCTGTGCATCACCTATGCGCACAAATCACAGGTACAACAAATATCGAGAGGTATTTCAGATCTGTATTAGCAACCTAAGGCTAAGATGATTTTCCAAATCCTCCTATATGCTTCTCTAAAAAGCCAAGTACGAATTCTGAGCCTAGCAAACGTTTGGCAATAGTTTGAGTACACCCCAAACAAAACAAAATATTCACTTCTACTTCTTTTTCCCATGACATTATCTCCCAAGAGTATTCCTGAGCTGCAAAAATCTTAATCCTATATGATGTTGCAAACAACATTATGATCTATGAATGTCACTAATGACCTATGCTATATTTATGCATGAGACAAATATGAATTAGACTCTTCTTATTGGTGGAACTATTTTAATTCCACAATATAAACAAAGAAAAAGTTTGTACCTTAATTCAGTACCAATGATCTGCAGCCTACTTTTACTGATCAAACAGCTTGCCTACAGAAATCTAAAGGATGCAACAAAGATCGTTCTATCCAAATTTGGAATGGTGGCTGATTTAATATCAAGCAGAAAATCCATTCCATCAGTGACCTTAAGAATATGTAAGATAAAATAATTACATTAGAGAAGATGTAATACTCGGGAGTACAAAAGCCTTACGTACCTTGCTATCAGGAATAATTATGTGAATGATAGATGAGTGCAGCGCGTGATGACTTCCAAAGGCTTCCAAGGGCGCAGACTTGTAAATGAATTGCAGTAGACCATGTGATGCGTCCAATCTGTTGCAAGACATTTAGTTGAACGAAGCGTGAAGCATGCACTTAATTTCTGCCTCCAATACTGTGTGCAGCTTCCTGATGAAGTCAATAGCACCATCGATAATGGATATGGTCACATCGCTTGATGCAGAAGGACCGTATGAGGGGCTGGAGCACCTTTAGGTAGTCGCTCATCCTCCGTCGCCGGCTCCACCAGAAGAGGGTGCAGACAAGGCTGGGTAACTTTCGCTA
>CAJUXJ010000017.1:0-23354 GCA_910589775.1 Avena eriantha
TTTTCATGAACCACACCCGGTGTCATTGCATTATTGTCTTTTCATGAACCATGGCTAGAGTCATTGCATGTCTGTTCCTCTAAGCAAACCACATAAGGATCCACCAGTGTCCATTGCAAGTATGGTTCTTTTCATTAACCACACACACAGTGTCATTGCATGTGTGTTTCTCATGACAAACCCACATATGGATCCACCAGTGTCATTGCATGTCTCTTCTTCTTTCATGAACCACAGCTAGAGTCCACCAGTGTCATTGGATGTTTGTTCTCTCTCCCGTGAACCACACATAGATCCACCAGTGTCCATTGCCTGTTTGTTCTTTTCATGAGATCACAGCTAGAGTCATTGCATGTCTATTACTTCCATAAACCACATATGGGATCCACCTAGTGTGATTGCATGTCCGTTCCTCTAAACAAACCACATAAGGATCCACCAGTGTCATGGGATGTGTGTTCTTCTGATGAACCCACACCCAGTGTCATTGCATGTGTGTTCTTCTAAACAACCACCTAAGGATCCCACCAGTGTCATTGTGTGTCTGTATCTTTGCAATAACACACCCAGTGGCATTGGATACGTGTTCTTTTTATTAACCACGGCTAGAGTCATTGCATGTCTGTTACTTCCATAAACCACACATGGATCCACCGATGTCATTGCATCTCTGTTCTATTTCATGAACCACACCCAAGTGTCATTGCATTTATGTTCTTTTCATGAACCCACACTAGAGTCCACCAGTGTCATTGGATTGTGCTCTTCCCATGCCCACACATGGATCCACCAGTGTCATTGCATGTGTTTTCTTCTAAACAAACCCATAAGATCCACCAGTGTCATTGCAGTGTCTGTTCATTTCATGAACCACACATAATGATCCACTAGTGTCATTGCATGTGGTTTCTTCTCATGAACCACACCCAATTTCATTGCATGTCTGTTCTTTTCATTGAACATATCTAGAGTCGCATTGCATGTTTTATTCCTCTAAACAACCACATAAGGATCCCACCAGTGTCATTGCATGTCTGTTCTTTTCATGAAGCACACCCAGTGTCACTACATGTCAGGTTCTTTTCATGAACCACATAAGGATCCACCCAGCGTCATTGGACGTGTTTTCTTCTCATGAACCACACATGGATCCACCGGTGTCAATGCATGTGTGTTCCTCTAAACAAACCACATAAGGATCCACCATGGTCATTGTGTGTCTGTTCTTTTCATGAACCACACCCAGTGTCATTGCATACGTGTTCTTTTCATTAACCACGGCCCACAGGCATTGCATGTCTGTTACTGCCATAAACCACACATGGATCCACCCGATGTCAATTGCATGTCTGGTCTTTTCATGAACCAAACCCAGTGTCATTGCATGTCTGTTCTTTTCATGAACCACAGCTAGAGTCCACCAGTGTCATTGGATGTGTGCTCTTCCCATGAACCACACATGGATCCACCAGTGTCATGTGCATGGTTGTTCTTCTAAACAAACCACATAAGGATCCACCAGTGTCATTGCATGTCTGTTCTTTCATGAACCACACATAAGGATCCACCAGTGTCATTGGATGTGTGTTCTTCTCATGAACCACACCCAATGTCATTGCATGTCTGTTCTTTTCATGAACCATATCTAGAGTCATTGCATGTCTGTTCCTCTAAACAAAGCACATAAGGATCCACCGGTGTCATTGCATGTCCGTTCTTTTCATGAACCACACCAAGTGTCATTGCATGCGTGTTCTTTCATTAACCATAGCTACAAGTCATTGCATGTATGTTTCTTTTCATGAACCACACATAAGGATCCACCGATGTCATTGCATGTCTATTCTTTTCATGAACCACACCTAGTGTCATTGCATGTGTGTTCTCCTGACAAACCACATATGGATCCACCAGGTGTCATTGTATGTCTCTTCTTTTCATGAACCACAGCTAGAGTCCACCAGTGTCATTGGATGTCTGTTCTTCCCATGAACCCACATCGGATCCACCAGTAACCATTGCCTGTCTGTTCTTTTCATGAATCACAGCTAGAGTCACTGTGTAAGATCTTACCATAAAAAGGTAAGATCCCTGTGATTGCAGTGCTAGTCCTGGATCGAAATGCTAGCACCCACAGTTTAAGATGAAGTACACAGAAACAAAATTCATTATTACATCGCATATCCAGGAATATAATGGTTCTTACAACTCACTTAGCCCAAGGCTAAGACACAAGTTCACATTTCATAGCATAATTATAATAGAGTCTTTAGTCTTCATGTGCCACAGGCAAGCATGTCGAGTGTAGACCGCAACCCTACTCATCATCAGAGTATCCTGCAACATAATAAGTTACAGCCACAAGGGTCAATACATTTGGAATTGTATTGGAAGTGATACCATAGATACTTAGTGTAATCCAACAACTACATGAATATATGGCTAAGTGGGGTTATGGCTAGCTTTGCAAAAGCTAGTTTAACTTATAGTTTTTGTTTTCTCATTCAAATCTAAGGTACCAATGATAGACATCACTGAACCTCTACCCATGTTCACCCCATAAGTTTTAACTTAGAGAAATTTGGATGAGGAGATTATTGAACTACTTCACTGTCTTGAGGCTCAGAAATTGTCCATAACCGGGGACACCGCTAAGTACTTAGTTTTACCCTCTCAAGAGGTGGTGCACTTTACCCACAAGACTCGACATGCATCGAGACAAGACCTTTCAGAAGCAATCCCTCAGACCACCACGGACGCGTTCCATCCTATCATATCTACCACCTTCTGTCCGTCTGGCTGAGTTCTTGCAACTTATTTGGTCAAGGCAGAGCCCATATGCCATGTGGCTGCACTGGAAGCTTCATGACAAGAATGTCTCCAATCTCTTTGTTCCTGGGTGGCCATCCACAAGTGTGATACACCAGCTGACCATAGACATGGCCCCTGAGTAACCACTCAACATAATCCAAGCAAGTCCCACTCCACCTAGGTGTTCATTAGTATTAGTTGTTTCTTAGTCAAATAAATAATATCTCTCCATACTATCTTATATGTGTATTCCACAACGAATTCTAATAGCATGGCTAAGCACTCTAGCATACGAAGTCTTTCAACTAGGAGATATTACCAAGATATAATCTATAGGATAGCATCACATAGGTAACAATAAATAATCCTACCATGCTAAGATCTACCAAAATAACACTAGTGCAATGGTGAAACTAATAGGACATAAGATGAAATATCACTTGCCTTGGTAGCTAGGGGAATAGGTACAGTCCTCACAGCAACAAACTTCACAATCCACACAATCTACACAAGATCAATACAACAACAATAATCCAATCAAAAAAAACATTACAAAAACATGAATGCATGCAAAATGCAATGATATGATCACAGTTCTATAATTTACAGAGTCTACAGTACAGAGGGTAGAATACCTCATCTAAATGCATAAGAAATACCCCAAAACAATTTATAGAACAATTTTTATGAGCAAAATACTCCTAAAAAGGTTCTGCCTGTAATTCCAATTTTTCAGAGGCAAAAGTGTGAAACAAGGCCTCCATAATAAGGTCTTATTTTTCTGAATCCATAGACAACCAAATTTGCATTTTTCTGAATTGTGGAACAAAAGTTATTGAATTTCTAAGTTTATATAAAATCTGTCTATTTTTCTAATTAAACAGATATCCTAGCCGACGTGGCGTAACCTGACTGGTCTGTACCGGTTCGGTCGGATCGACTGCTGCGGGCCGTTCAATTTTTAAGTGACTACGGATGGATCTGATTAGCTCGTACCGCTTCGTCTATGTTCTAATCTTAGCCGCAGACGCGAGATCTAACGGCTCCTAGTGGCCTGGCCGGAGATGGGCGGCGCTGACTAGCTGCGCGCGGCGGCGGAGCGTCGGCCGATGGCGGTCCAGCGGTTCTACAGGGGCAAGGTGACCGTGGACACGTACCAGAGGTCGAGGTGGTCGTGGTGGTCTCGATGGAGGTCACGGTGGAGGGAGGGGTGCTCTGTCTCGATCCCGATTCCTCGCCGGAGCTCTGTCGACGGCGGAGCTCGTGTCCCCGCATCGGTGACGATGATCTGGGGCTCGAACAGGCAAGGAGAGGGGTTAGTGAGGGGCGCCTGGGTCAGCACGACTTAGCAGAGACCAAAAAGGGGCGGCGGAAATCCTAACCTCACCGAAAAATGCGATGGACGGCGGCGGCAGAGGAGTTCGCCGGAGTAGACCGTGTCGTCGACTTGGAGGAAAAGAAGGCACGTGGCCGGAGTTAGAAGACGCACTAGGACATGGCAAAGGAGATAGGGCAGAGAAGAGGGCGCGGCGCGGCCGGACCTCACCAGAATCGTCGCCGGAGTAGCGTCGGACATCGGCGGTTTGAGCTGGTAATTGTGGAGCCTGGGGCTCTCGGGGGAAGTGGCTGAGGGGAAACTGACGAGGAGGGGGGGATTAAGAAGGGGTGGTGATGGTGGCGATTAACTCACGGTAACGCCCGCAATCAACCGGAGTTGGTAACGGCAGAGGGGAGTGGGGCTGTTCGCGCCGGAGGTTGAAGACGACGGGGTGGTGGTGATGTGGCACGGGGCCCAGTGGTAAGTGGGAGGGGGTAGGTCGAGGGGGCGTGCAGAAGAAAACAGAGAGGGGGAGAGGGAGGCCGGGTGGGCTGCTGGGCCAGATTGGACCAAAGGCCAGAAGTTGCTGCAGCTGTTTGAAATTTCTTTCCCTCCTTTTCTTTCCTTTTCGAATTTTTTTCTAGGTTTTGTTTGAATTTAGCAAATGTGCTCCAAAAAGTGTCAAAATTTCACCAAATTTTTGGAGGACAGATCTAATGCAAAGTAGTACATGCCATGATGATTGAATACAACAATGATGATTTTCAAATGAAAAATTTGGGATGTTACACACTGCATGTTTGTTACTTCCATAAACCACTATGGATCCACCTAGTGTGATTGCATGTCTATTCCTCTAAACAAACCACATAAGGATCCACCAGTGTCATTGGATGTGTGTTCTTCTCATGAACCACACCCAGTGTCATTGCATGTGTGTTCTTCTAAACAACCACATAAGGATCCACCACTGTCATTGCATGTATGTTCTTTTCATGAACCACATAAGGATCCACCAGTGTCATTGCATGTCTGTTCTTTTCATGAATCATAGCTAGAGTCATTGCATATCTTTTACTTCCATAAACCACATATGGATCCACATAGTGTGATTGCATGTATGTTTCTCTAAACAAACCACATAAGGATCCACCAGTGTCATTGCGTGTCTGTTCTTTTCATGAACCACACCCAGTGTCATTGCATGTGTTTCTTAAAACAAACCATCTAAGGATCCAACAGTGTCATTTCCTATCCGTTCTTTTCATGAACCACACCCAGTGTCATTGCATGTGTGTTCTTCTAAACAAACCACATAAGTCACTACATGTCTGTTATTTTCATGAACCACACTCGGTGTCATTGCATGTATGTTCTTTTCATGAACCATGGCTAGAGTCATTGCATGTATGTTCCTCTAAACAAGCCCATAAGGATCACCAGTGTCATTGCATGTATGTTCTTTTCATGAACCACACCCAGTGTCATTGCATGCGTGTTCTTTTCATTAACCATAGCTAGAGTCATTGCATGTCTGTTACTTCCATAAACCACACATGGATCCACCGATGTCATTGCATGTCTGTTCTTTTCATGAACCACACCCAGTGTCACTGCATGTTAGTTCTTTCATGAACCACATAAGGATCCACCTAGTGTCACTGGATGTGTGTTCTTCTCATGAACCACACGTGGATCCACCGGTGTCATTGCATGTCTGTTCCTCTAAACAAACCACATAAGGATCCACCAGTGTCATTGCATGTCTGTTCTTTTCATGAACCACACCCAGTGTCACTGGATGCGTGTTCTTTTCATTAACCACGGCTAGTGTCATTGCATGTCTGTTAGTTCCATAAACCATGCATGGATCCACCGATGTCATTGCATGTCTGTTCTTTTCATGAACCACACCTAGTGTCATTGCATGTCTGTTCTTCTCATGAACCACACCTAGTGTCATTGGATGTGTGTTATTCCCATGAACCACACATGGATCCACCACTGTCATTGCATGTGTGTTCTTCTAAACAAACCACATAAGGATCCACCAGTGTCATTGTATGTCTATTCTTTTCATGAACCACACATAAGGATCCACCAGTGTTATTGCATGTCTATTCTTCTCATGAACCACACCCAATGTTATTTCATGTGTGTTCTTTTCATGAACCACATAAGGATCTACCAGTGTCATTGCATGTCTGTTCTTTTCATGAACCACACCCAGTGTCATTGCATGTGTGTTACTTCCATAAACCACATATGGATCCACCGGGTGTGATTGCATGTTTGTTCCTTCCATAAACCACATAAGGATCCACCAGTTTCATTGCCTGTCTGTTCTTTTCATGAACCACACCTAGTGTAAGTGCATGCGTGTTCTTTTCATGAACCACACCTAGTGTCATTGCATGTGTGTTCTTATAACAAACCACAAAAGTCACTGCATGTCTGTTCTTTAATGAACCACACCTGGTGTCATTGCATGCGTGTTCCTCTAGACAGACCACATAAGGATCCACCGGTGTCATTACATATCTTTCCTCTAACAAACCACATAAGGATCCACCCAGTGTCATTGGATGTGTCTTCTTCTCATGAACCACACGTGGATCCACCGGTGTCATTGCACGCCTGTTCCTCTAAACAAACCACATAAGGATCCACCAGTGTCATTGTGTGTCTATTCTTTCATGAACCCACCCAGAGTCATTGCATGCGTGTTCTTTTCATTAACCACGGCTAGAGTCATTGCATGTCTGTTACGTCCATAAACCACACATGGATCCACCGATGTCATTGCATGTCTGTTCTTTTCATGAACCACACCCAATGTCATTGCATGTCAGTTCTTTTCATGAATCACAGCGAGAGTCATTGCATGTGTGTTACTTCCATAAACCATATATGGATCCACCTAGTGTGATTGCATGTCTGTTCTTTTCACAAACCACACATGGATACACCAGTGTCATTGCATGGGTAGCCGTTAGAGCGTGTCTTCTAGAAGGCACGCCCTAACACAGTTGTTCTGCTTGACGATTGTTACATACCGTTCGATTGGGCGCTTGGACGATTGGGATGGTCTTCGTGAGAGCGATCTGCGAGGAGGCTGTTCTGCGGCATGATTGGCCACGCTTGCTCTGGACAAACTGGCAACACCGTGCGCTCCCCTGTTGCGAGTGTCATGTCTCACGAGTTCAGTGGGCCAGATCCCAGTGTCACATCCCCATTACTTCTCTTTCTCCTCATACTTCTCTTCCTTACCCTCGAAGCCACTTTCCCCACTTCACTCCCATCCTGCCGTAGCCGCAAGCCGACGGCACCTCCATCCCAATCCCCTCTCCACCAACCCTCCCACCCCTCTCGCCATGGGTTCAAGGGGAGACGTCGAGGAAACGCGTCATGACGACAGGGACGGTGATTTCGACATGAGTCGTCTCATCTCTATTTCTATCATCTGTGGCTAGTTATATATTTTTGAGCTAGATCTAATCTGTTTACTCATGCGTGTATGATGTGTTAGGCCAACCAGACGATGTATGACTCTGACTATCACGGTTTAGAGGATGAAGACAGTCCTCTGGTATGTAAACATGGATATGAGCCCGCTAAATTTGTAGCCTTCGAAGGACGAAACGCAGGCAGGAGGTTTCTACGGTTTCAAGGACATCGTGCAATGATGCAAGGCGGAAGTTGCGGTGTTGTCAAATGGGTAGATCCAGAGTGGCCCAAATCGATGCAGAAAACGCTGGACAAACTATGGGAAATGACTGTCGAGTTGAAAGAATCCGTATTCAGCTCACTTCTTGACAGTGTTGAGATGAAGCTATGGGAACCAGTTGACACGACCAAGCATAAGCGAGATCTCAGGTGGGTGCAAGACAAGGTTATCAAATTCGAGAAGGAGAGGGACGCGGCGTTGGCCCTGAAGGCTAAAGCAGAGCAAGAACTGACTCAAGCAAGGAACGATCTCCACCAGGCCAAAGTCCTACAGTACACAACTACGAGTATTGACAAGTGCATGAGGAAAAATGCAGAGAAACAATTGAAGCTGTGCAAGGAAGATGCTAAAAGTAAGGAGCAGACAATTCGATCCTTGCTCTCGCAGGAAGATGCGCATCAGGCCAAGATTAGGAAGATCAAGGAGATGTGTGATAACTAGTTCTATTTAGCTTAAGCTCCGTGCCTTTTTAAGTTGTAATATTTGTACTTGTTGACCTAGCGGTCTGAACTATTGGTCCCGGATTCCAGGGAGGAAAAAAATTGCTCTGACCCCGCATTAATATGTGGAAGAATTTGTGATTTAGATCAATTTCTTCCTCGATTTAGATCTCTGTCCCGGATTGGGAACGTAACCGTGGACCAAAGACACCTTTTCTACTAGTGTATTCTGACATTGGTGGTTTGTTTAAACGTAATCTACGTGGCGTGTGCCACATGCAAATGGCACAACCACAATTTATAAAGTGGAAGCACGTACACCCGGTTACTGGAGATCCGGGAGCTTCGCCAGATGCAGGGGATGCAGGAGCAGAGAGGCGGTGAGATAGACGGACTCAAGATTAGGCCATAAAGTGGTACCCATTTCCTCCTCATATGGGCATTATCGGTGAGAACATTGCTGTTTATATTGCCACGTCGTTGTGCAGCATCTGAAATAAGTTACTGCTTCGTGGAGTGTGGTAGCTTAAATAATTTATTTATGTGCCACTTACATTCCGTCATATTTGGAGACCTCTGCCCCTCAACAATCGTGGAACCGGTGGATCCTTGTTTTCAGATAGCAGTGGCACAATCACAATTTCGGATTCAACTACTGACTCAGGCGTTTCCAAACCCTAAGTCGCGGTACATTTTACTCAGAGAACGTGGGTAGATTGTTTCGCCCAGTAGCGTGCCACACACAGAGCGATCCGAATTTAACAGAAATACATATATAGGTTCAAGTTCAACACATTACTATGCATCTTCATTGCCAGCAGCCTTCTTCCGCAGCCTGGGTGCTAAGCCTTCATGTCCAATGGCTTCTTCATTTCCTGCCTTCTTCCTCTTCCTCAGTGCCAATTTTCTTAGCTTCACGTACTCTGCATCGCTGGGACAATGGGCACCAGAATCGTGTCCAGCATCATCTTTCCACTCGTTTTTAATTTCTTCGGGCAGCAAAATGACATCTTTCCACTCGTTTTTAATTTCTTCGGGCAGCAAAATGACTGACCCGGCAGTCATGTTTCTAACCTTGCGGCGCTTCCTGTCAAAGAAACAAGACTGTTGCATAACTACCCAATATCTACAGAGTAAATAAAACAAAAATTACAATTCAGCACAAACATGCGAACCCAAGAGACCTTTGCTTACCAGGAGCTAATTGGGTTCGAGCAACCACCATGTCCAAGAATAGAAGGCCGACTCCTAGTTGCAGCAGCTTCCACATCCAGTACATCACATTTCAGCTCAAACATGGCAGCCGAAGCATACCTTTTCATCAACCCAATTAGCTGACTGTCACACGTTATAGGAACCATGATGCCACGTTCATCCATGAAGCTGAACTTTGCAGTCTGCTTCGGCCATAATTCAACATGATTACGCAGAGCAGCAACCATACCAGATATAGTGCAGATCTGCGCAGGCGCTTCTTCCATCGTGAAACAATGGTATCCATACCTCTTGCCCTTAGAGTCGTACCTATAGAGGACTACCGTAACCAGGTAAGGGGGGTCCGCACAGATCCCACTTGACAGAAAACTGTGGACAAAATATGTTTGTTAGTGTTGGACTAACAAACAATTTGAGGTTCAGTAGCCAGCTAGCAGTTGTAACTAGTGCGAATAGCAAAGAGAAGGGTAGATCACCCGCTTATATAAGAGAGAGTGAGGCGATCTGAATAGGGTGGAGCATCCCACCCAGCCGCCACTCCTCTCACTCCTGTGTTGCACGAGTAGACCTAGCAGTCTGTCGTGTGACCTTCCACTCCGGACGTGTGGATACCTCAGAGGTGCTGCAGCTGTAGCACTTGGACGAGCCCCGCAAGAGGAGCTCCTCGTGGGACGAGGACAAGGAGGACACTTAGAACATCTACACTTCCCCGATGTGCTTCATCGAGTTCCGCAACTACGCGTCTAGTTGTAATCTCGTGATCTATGACAACAGTATTCTTGGTTGACACGGTAGAAAATTTTGATTTACGCTAGTGTAGCCTACCCGTTACCCTACAATTTGTTCACCCACGTGATGGGTAAGATACATACGGCTGACTTGGTGAGATTAGATCCATAATGCTGCAACATGTGACTGGGTCACGAGGATGAAATATCATGGTAAAAAGTAAAACAGAACTTGTCGGTAACGAGATTGAACAAGGTATTTTATACCAATGCTCAAATCTCGGACAAGTCATATCAGAGAAACAAAGGGAATTGGACTTGACATTTTACGGTTCAAAGGACATTATCATCATGGAATGCATAGTGGTCATATGAGCATCCCGGTCCCTCTACTGATCATTAATGGAGATCATGTCTGTGCTATTCCCGAGCCGTGGGGAAATACACTTATGGGTATGATGAGCTAGAGATCCTCTGTAAGTTGGAATCACCATACGAAAGAGAAAAGGAAACAGAAAAGTTCCGTGAGAGAACCATAATTGTTCCGAGAAAGTTCGAAAGTCGTTCAGAGGAAATCAAAAGGGAACCAAAAGGTGTTTTGGCTCAAATCAGATTTTGTAGTATGTATTTACATGTTAATTAATGTAATTAATATTAAATATAATATTAAAATCTAATTTGAAAGGGTATTCCACTAATGGGCCAAATTTCTAGGGAAAAGGGCCCATGAGGGAAAAACGAAAGAGGGAAGGGCCAAAGGGGCCAAGGCCTAGCCGCCTTATGGGGCCCATCTGGCTAGCCTTGGGCTGTGCGCGGGGCAGGTGGACGGCCGGCCAATGGTGCCCTAGGGCCCATGGTGCCTCCCCCTCTCTCCCTTGCTTAGTCCCACATGGGATATCGAAAGGGGAGGGCACACCTCCCTCCGCCTATATAAAGGGGTGCCCATGGGTGGGGATAGACACACAATTTGAGATGTTCTATAAGGAATTTTCTTAGAGAATTACTCCCTATCTCTCTCCAGGACCGGCTCTAGCCCATGGCAGGGTTGTGCGACCGGCAAGGGCCCAGGCTGGGGGGGATATTTTTTTATGCAGCCCAGGCGCTGAGCCGCAGAAATGCAGCTCAACCTGATCGAGTGATTGCGAGCAGGCCCCGATGCCTGGTGTGTTGCTCGCGACACGAGGGAGGAGATTGATCCTATCCCGATTCCCGATCGATCATGCTTGAAACTAAAAGGTCACGGGGTCTCGCCTCTCACGAACAGGGTCCCGATCAATCCCTGTCGATCCCGTCCCAATTCCGTCTCTCGCTGTCAGCCTGTCTCAACTCTCATCGGCTCGGCTGGTCATGCAGTCCTCCCTGCCATGCGGCTACCAGCCAGGGCACCAGACGTAGGCGACCCTACTCTGCTGTTGTAGTGCTGCTCTCCCTCTCCATCAAAAATATTGTGCGACCCTGCCTAGCTTCCCTCTGCAAGTTTACGCCTAATGGCTTACTCCCTTCTTAATCCCTCATCTAATCCTTCTAATTAATCCCTTAATTAGTTAATTAGGGTTATAATTTTAAAGATTACGATCTGTGATAGGTGTTACGAATTACGATGGGGAAGCAATTGTCGGGTGATGCGAGTGCTTATATTGTCATTACGAATCTCGACTATGAACATGTGGTTATATTCTTTTAAATATTTGTCAAGTGAAATGGCACATATATCTTCTATATATCTAGTTATACGAACATATATATATATATATATTGTCATTAGGGGCCCTTTTGTTGACTTCACCCAAGGGCCCCGAAAAATATAGAGCCGGCCCTGTCTCTCTCTCCATAGTTGTCGCCACGCGTTGGCATGGTCCCAAGAAAGGACTATTCGCGCAAGAGACGACACACCTGCAACACGCTGTTGCACTGCAGGTATTCCAAGCCGGAGATCTACTTCCGCACTACCGACGGGATCAGGGAGCCGGAGGTTGTCATCATACACCGTATGTGTACGAAACCTCGTGGGGGCCTCATACGAGGGCATCTTGGATGTCGTGAGCCGGAGCTGCTGCATGATGAAGATGGAGCAAGGGGTGACCTGCGAGGAGCATCACGACCTTGAGGTCGGCTATGAGTTCGACTACTTCAACCATGTTACCCTCGGAACATTAACCGTGTACGGTTTACAAGGGTATGTATTCTATATGCTCTGGTTGTTACTATATTACTACATAGATAGATCTTGGGCGTTAGGAAATTCCAATGTAGGAATTTTTTTGTTTTCTGCTACGGAACCCTTTAGTGGTATTAAAGCCGATCTATGCGTAGGCGTGTTGTACGGCCAGTACACACAAGTATTGTGCGGGCATTGACCCCTCAGTTGTTACCCTCTAATGTGTATTTGTTTATATTGTGGTATTATTTGATGAAGCGGCCTGGACCAACCTTACGCTTATTCGTACGCGAGACTGGTTCCATGCTCGACATACGGCTTGTTCTGTATAAGTGGATAGTGGGTGTCTATCTCTCATTCAATAGTTCATATGGCATTTATAACAGAGGGCCCCAAAAGGGGTGTCGTAGAGGCAACTGTTGGATCCATGTTGTGGTTGGAAAGTTCATAGATTAGAAACGGTTCTATTACAAAAGCCCTAACAACCACATAAAACTTGCAAAAGATAAAGTAGAGGCGTCTAACTTTGTTTTGCAGGAGGGCTTGTGTTATGATATGGTATTGGTCGTTACGAAGGTAAAATAGTTTACTTTTCTGTTACTAAGTAGTATAGTACTAGTCATCATTCCGATAAACGGCCTGCTGGTGGCGTCGTGGACTTGGTGTCAAACCAGGGGCAAGATGGAGATCATGACGGCGCACTCGATGGAGATCAAGGCGCAAGAAGAAAGGACCATATCATATCACAACATACATGTGATGTTGATACTTGTTTTATATCTTATTATATGCTAGTATTAGATACTCAATGGTAGCAAATAAGATAATCCCTAAATAATTCCAATGATAGTGTTCCCCTTGTGTGTGCACCACCAAGAAAGTTCTCCGTTATGAGGCAGGCCGTGACGATCGGGTGTCAGACATATCTATGTTCACATATAGCGGGTATAAGCCATGTTACACTGCAAATACACACAAGTTAGATTTGGCGAGCCTAGCATGTGTAGACATGGCCTCGGAATAAAAGAGACCGAAAGGTCGAGCATGAGTCACGTGGATGATGCGATTCACATTGGGGAATGTCTACCTTTGAAACTGCATTGCCGGCCATGACAACCGGGGGTGGTGTAGCGAATTGGGATCATGTGATCACTAAAATCGTCCAGGGAACGACAATTTTAGTGGGAGCTCAATTTGGATTAAACTCATATTATGAACTTAGTCTAGATGTCTATTTGCAAATACCTTAGTAGATCATGGCCTATCCCATTGAGGTCCTTTGCAACCATGGGAAATAGCTTGCTCGGTGTGGAGCTTAGCAAAAGGGTCCAACTTCATAGATTAATACCCACGCTTGAGGGATATCCTCGTAATTAGATGATATTCTCTTCTTGATACAATAACCATTAGGATATATCCAATAACTCTGCAACATTTGTGTTTTATCCATAATCATCCAATAATCCATTCTCCATACGTTGGAGAGTTGGACTACAATTTGGTATTATGCAAGATCTGGCACATAAAGTATGAGTCGTTGGATGAGTTTTCCTCCATCATGGATGAATAGATAATATTTGGAGAATCACTTAGCAATCTTGCATTAGAGTTGAGAACTCTCAGAAGGGCTTGATTGTAATGGAGATCATGGATGAAAAGAGTATATGTTAGATATACAAAGTTATAAATGTAATTCATGCAAAACTCGTTGTAGTTTATAAAAGTATTGGATGCTTGTCCCGTTTTGTGAAAACAGGATGGTCTGCTTGAGAATTGCTAGAATTGAGGCAATGTGGCTTGATGACGGCGAGCAAACTGGTTGATGTCCAACATCACTCCTTCCCTCAAGGTTTATCATTTGTATTAGTGGACTTGAATATAATTTTTTAATCCTTGTTTGTGTGTCTTTCTTTTAGCGAGACGATTATTCATATGAATAAGCTACAAGCCAGTTGTACTATTCTTATGAATAATACCTTTATGGTCACACTATGATTATAAATGGGTTATTCTCATCATTATGTTAATGATAATAGTTTAAGAATTTTAAAGGATAAGAATGCTAAAAGATATCCGAAGATTAATAATGACATGACACTATTGTGTAAGTCATGGCGGTTATTGCATGTTCTTTATTCTAAATGTAGATCGGGGTCTTAGATATTTGATTTAGAGACTGTGCAAAACCATGCCTCGTTTGGCAAAATGATTAAAACTTCGCATTCTGGTAAAACGGTGATATGCGAAGAAATGTTGAACTTTATACATAGTGATGTATCATATTTTCAACAAATAGTGGAAATCATTAGTTAATTGTGGACTTAAGTGAATAGGCATATTTACATAATGAAACACGAGTTTGAAATGAGTTGAATTGTTCAAATGAGTTCACAACAAAGTGGGCTACTGAATTAACAAAGATACAAAGTCTCTTTGATTTGATCAACATGACTAAAGTATTTAAGTTAATTTTGGTCATAAAAGGACATGTAAAGGTTTCACAAATTATGACAATTGGACAAATTCAAACTGTATTGAAATGTCTAAACATCATAATCATGTTGTATTAAATACATATGCTATAATATTATCTCTTATCGGGGTTCTAGCGTTTAGAGTTAGAGATCAAAATAAGTAAACACTCGTTTGAAATACGAAGGAACATCTAAAAGATTCATGGAAACAACATCATAAGAGTTAAGGAACGTTCAAGTTTCTAGAGATTTCGATAATTCGAAATCGTAGCGAATAACAAGTCTTTGTAGCATATTCTTAGACAACTATGAATACATCTTCCATAAGGGGCAAACCTGTTGTTGTCCTAAGTTGATGTGTCTTGATGAGATACAGGTGGAAAGAAAGTAAATTGATCAAACAAGGTATTTGACCTTGCCTCCAGATGTTGAGTGGCGTCGTGGAATTTGTTCCGTGAACCGAATTCTACAAATAGAGGAAGAAAACAAATGATTATGATCATAAAAGTTTCAGCAAATACTTTTACTAAGTAGGATTCAACAATACATATTCTGCATGATTTGCAGAATTATATTGTTGATTCACTTGTCATGTTACTTGAACAAGACATACCTACAAATTACAAAGAAGCGTGATGGACCTAAGTGGGAGAAATGACTAGGAGTCATAAAATCCTATATTAAGTTACATTTAAGATTGAAAAGTAACATGTTACTTGATCTAATTAAGTAAAGTATTTTACTTGATATTTTTGAATGACTTCAAAGTCATAAGAAAGAAATGAAACTTAATGAAGATGTAAAGCTCGATTTGTCACAAATTATGGACAAATTCAAGGAGTTGACTACAAATGTAGCAATGCTTAAGGCTATTGGATTCACACTAGCAATATATGGATATTAAAGTCTCATAACTAGAATTCTTAATTTGATGGTGATGAAAGAATGTTGGAATGTCCAAGATTGTTGATAGGACCTGCATTTGAGTGTGAGATAATTAGCTTGGCCAAATATTAATATGTAATAGACATATTTTGAGTGGGAGGTAAGTAGCTTGGCTAAATCAATATATGTAGCAGACATATTTCAAGTGGGAGCTAAGTGAAATCCTTGGATCTCATATATGGATGTCATATTTGAGTGGGAGCGTGACATTATTTTGAAATATGTGGATGACATGTATGAATTATGTGATTGGTACTAATAACATTTAAGTTGTTAAATATGGATTAAGTTGAACAAGTTATTAAACAATAAAATCTATCAAGATAGATCGGTGAGTTTAATAAACATTAAATGTGAATGCTTCCTAGACTTGATTCTAAAAATGTTCAGAATGTCCTAGACAAAATTCTGAAATAGCTCAGAATAGAATGAGGTAAGAAATAAGTTCTTACTTGTATGAAGTATTGAGTTAGTCTTAGTATTACAACTATGGTTAAAACAAAGAAAGAGGTGTGTTGCATCTCCTATGCCTCAGTCATAGGTTCCTCCATACAACCATATTGTATACTCAACGTAATGTGACCCGAGGTTCTGGTTGCAAGGACAAACTCTTAACTGTAAGAACATGTCTTGAAGTGATTCTTGAGTTAATCACTAAACCGGAATTAAGTTTGTCCTTAAATGGAAAAAAGCAAAGTAAGGTGTATAGTTGCATTTCATGCACTAGGATCTACATAGATAAAGAAGTATAAGGGCACCATCTAACATGATGTATATTGCTGTGGCGGGACTAGTTCGTCTTTATGCAGAGGGTGTGTCCTAGGGCACAGTGCCCATGAGAAAGCTCATTTTGGCTTATCTAATGTCACTGCTGTCTCCTGGAAACCGACCTCACTCTATTGCCATAACTACTATATATACACACAAAGGAGTGCAAAGTGTGTTTCAAAGTTTACATGACAATAGTGAAAGCGACCGTCATTGTAAACACTAGAAACAAAGTCTCACTTTGTCGCCAAACGAATACTTCAACCCATTATAAGATAATGATATGAATATCAAAATTATGAAGACACTAACGATTTCAAAAAACATAATGATCTGGTAAAACAGAACATGGACATGACGTTTTCCATAAGAATGCGTGATCAATAAACACATATGTGATATGGTTTATGATGAGTAAAATGTGAACTAGATTATTTGTACTCTAGTGCAAGTGGGAGATTGAAGGAGATATGCCCTAGAGACAAATAATAAATGAGTTTTTATTATCATATCTCAATTAGTTTGTAATAGTTTCATATTGTGCTATAACTGTATCAAGAGGAAATATTGATACAGGTGTGGTATGAAACAAACCAGTCGTGTAGTAGCCACTATTCATACTAGTTCGTTGGTCAAGCGATGATCAAGGTTTCCTGATCATGGGGCATTTATGCCAATTGACAACGAGGTCATATCATTGGTGAATAATGTGATGGACATCACCCAAAGATTGCGACACGATCAAGTCACAGAGTTCATTGTTGCAATAGCTAGAAACATAGTCTCCTTCTCCTTAGACCGTGAGAATATATCAATCACTGTCACTCGAGGATACTTAGATAGCATCAAACGTCATTTGGTGATACGGTGATCATAAAGGTGTATTCAGGTATTCGGAGGGGCATGTAGAGGCATTATGCGTCAAGAGCGGGATTTGTTCACCCACGTGACGGGTAAGATACATACGGCCGGCTTGGTGAAATTACATCCATAATGTTGCAATATGTGACTGGGTCACGAGGATGTAATATCACGGTAACAAGTAAAACAGAACTTGTCAGTAACAGGATTGAACAAGGTATGTGATACCAATGATCGAATCTCGTACAAGTCATATTAGAGAAATAAAGGGAATTGGACTCGACGTTTTACGGTTCAAACGACATTATCATCGTGGAATGCACAAGGGGCTCATATGGGCATCCCGGTCCCTCTATTGATCATTGATGGAGATCATGTCTGTGCCATTCCCGAGCCATGGGGAAATATATTTAAGGGTACGATGAGCTAGAGATCCTCTGTAAGTTGGAATCACCATATGAAAGAGAAAAGGAACCGGAAAAGTTCCGTGAGAGAACTGAAATTATTCCAGGAAAGTTCCGAAGTCGTTTAGAGGAAATCGAAAGGTGTTTCGAGTCAAATCGGATTTTGTAATATGTATTTATATGTGAATTAATATAATTAATATTAAATATACTAGCTGAGTGCCCGTGCGTTGCCACGTCCCTTAAGTATTTTTTATTGTCAACCTTGTTATTTGTGTAGGCATATCGGTGTGCAATTAAACATGTATATAAAATGATGGTCACATATATTTGAAGAAATAAAATTTGAATGCACATTGGTTTGCTTTTAGATTCTTGCATAAGTATAAAAGTAAAATATGTGGTTTCTTGTTGGCAATGACATCATCATCATCATAAGCACTTTATAATCTTGATAGTGCATAATTTGTTTTTGGTAAATTATTCCTAGCGTTTAAAGCCCTTCTTCTTTTCTTGTTTTATTTTAAATCCAAAAGAAATTTTCTGCAATTCTTTTAGTGTTTTCAGGTTTGGTGTAAATTCTAACTTTGGTCAAGAATTTCAAATATCTAGCTATAAAATTATCCAAGAATTAAAATGTGTACATAATAAGCATTATTGGGAAAAGAAAGGATACAACCAAATAATAGAGGCCAAAAGTGAGTAAAAAATGTGTTTTCTGGCCAGCTTAGTGTGTGCAAACTTGACACATAATATGTTTGTTTACACACAGGACTGGGGTACTAATTAATAGCAAACACTAACTAATAAAGAAATAAGTTGTCCCTCCCAAGTCGTGATCGCTTCTGAACTACATAGCTAGCTGAATGCAGGGACAGTAAGATAAATAGATTCAGACTACTTCATTTATCTAGCCATGTTACCAAGTTATAAGGAGTAAACCACCATTTGCCAGTTGAAGCTCACTTGAATCCAACACATAAGAACAATATAACTGGCAGGTCCACTTATAACACCTAGTACGATGAACTATGAAACTGTAGAGATGTATTGCCAATAGCCGGTGGCTTTTATACCAACTCCAAGCTACATACTATATTTCACATATTCTAAGTATCAAACGATACTGCATTTCAAATGAGAGAATTTATATGTGGATGTCAGGCCTGGGTATTTTTTCTGAAGAATGTCAGGCCTGGGCATAGAAAACCAGAAGACAGAGGAAACTGAAAGGATTGAAACTTCAGTCGCACCTTCATCATCATCGCTATTGGAAGCAAAATAGAAGAAACCCCAACGGAAGTATGTCAAATTCGGGTGTCCATGTCATTGTTTGGAGATGGTCTCCAAAAGATTCCTCTTAACATTTCTGTTTGCTCAGAAACACTCTCTCCGTCTCTGCAGCTCTCAAATTTCAGTGTACTGTATATTTCTCAAGTACAGATTAAGCACATCAAAGTGGCAGATTAATTGTTTTGGAGAGTTTAATCTCACAGGAAGAACGACATCAGCAAAACAGCAAGCAAAACAACCGGAGCAGAGCACGCAAGTAGCAGATTCAACGACCAAAACATCCACCGCTGCTATAGGCATTTTCACTAAGAGCTCACCTGGAGGATGGCGGGGACTGGAGCAGTGCAGGGCTTAGTCGGTGGTGAAGCCGGCCCTGTGCTCCCCACCAGTGGCAGACACTGCAGTCACGGCCCCGTGCTCCTGCATGTCGCCACCACCACTCCACTCGGTACCAGGTGCCGACGAGCTGACCAGGGTGGGGCAAGAAGCCATGGGCTTCGCTGGTAAATCGGATGTCGACCGGCATGGTTGCCTACTGGAAGCAACGGGCTACGGAGTCACCGGATCTTGGTGGGTAGCAATGAGCAGAGAGGGCAGGAGTGCAGCGGGAAGGGCGAGGTGGAGAAGACGGTGTCCAGGGGTTGTGTGTTGCAGCGTTCCTCCTCCTGCCTGCCGGAGTAGGTGTGTACATCGCCGGTGGCCGGAGATGAAACTCTGAGCAACCATGCCCATATCAATCTGACGGCTGTCAGGCCCATGCCAATGCTCAGCTCAGCTTCCATGTAAGCGCATGCGGGACGGGGGAAGAGTATGCGGCAGCGTGGGACGAATCGATGCGCCGCCTAGCCTCGGCGCCAACGGCCGGGGACAGGAGGCGGGCCACTGCCAAACAGCGCTGCTCCGGCCCCGCGGTCGCAGGCCAAAGACAAAAGCGAGCCGAATCGTTCAGTATTTTAGTTAGCGGTGGCAGTGCAAGTAATTCCGTCGAACTGCCAGGGGCAAAACTGTTATTTAACGGCAGACGGAAATTTTCCAGCGACGAACGTGTGAGTGTGTAAATAATGGTATAGAATATTAAAATCTAATTTTAAAAGTATTCCACTAATGGGCCAAATTCCTAAAGAAAAGGGCCCATAAGGGAAAGCCAAAAGAGGAAAGGGCCAAGGGCCAAAGGGGCTAAGGCCTTGCCGCCTCATGGGGCCCACTCGTCCAGCCTTGGGCTGTGCGCGGAGTGGGGCCCATCCCTAGCCGGCCGGCCCATGGTGCTCTAAGGCCTATGGCGCCTCCCCCCTCTCTTCCTTGTTTAGTCCCACATGGGAAACCCAAAGGGGAGGACACACCTCCCTCCGCCTATATAAAGGGATAGCCATAGGTGGAAATAGACACACAATTTGAGATATTCTCTAAGCTATTTTTCTTAGAGAATTACTCCCTCTCTCTCTACATAGTTGTCTCCACGCGTTGGCACGGTTCCATGAAAGGACTGTTCGAGCAAGAGACGACACACCTGCAGCACGCTGTTGCGCTGCAGGGATTCTAAGTCGGATATCTACTTTCGCACTCTTGGTGGGATCAGGGAGCCGGAGGTCGTCATCGTACACCATGTGTGTACGAAACCTTGAGGGTGCCTCATAAAAGGGCATCTTTGATGTGGTGAGCCGGAGCTACTGCACGATGAAAATGGAGCAAGGGGTGATCTGCGAGGAGCATCGCGACCTTGAGGTCGGCTACGAGTTCGACTACTTCAACCACGTTTCCTTCGAAACGTTAACCACATACGATCTGAAAGGGTATGTATTCTATACGCTATGGTCGTTACTGCATTACTACATAGATCGATCTTGGGCGTTAGAAAGTTTCGATGTATGAATTTTTTTATTTTCTGCTATGGAACCCTTATAAAAAAATTTGGATTTACCTACTTATACATCCAATGAATGGAGTCATATTTATTTCATTTATGGTGAATTGATCAGTTAGTTTAGTTGGTCCTATGTTTTCCCGTGAAGTAACATAGTTGTTGTTTCTTTTGCGCCTTTTGCTCAGAGCGTGAGAAAATCCACTTATTCAATAATATGAGAATTGATTTGCCGAGCCAGGAGGCAATAATGTCTTCCATTTTGGGGTATTTTCTTGGCTTTTATTCAGTTCTGTCATTTTGATTGGCAGTTCCATATCTCCTGAAGTTGTTGGGTAAGGGATCAAAGTTCTGCTACAATATCTATAAGTATAAACTTGAAGTCTAGGTGGGTACCTTTTGGCTATGTACTGTAAGACGCTTGGCTACTATAAGGCAATTTAACCAGTATCCAGTTAGTTAGTTAGTTAGTTCTCTTAGATTCACATAGGCCTACGCTTAGAAGAAAACAATAGACGGGTGGCAGCCCTCCTCTCTCGCCAAGTAGTTCAGTGCTGGACTTCGCCATTGTGTTCAGCCAACTTGATGTCGTACATATGTAAGGAGAAAATTATTGTAATAGCAGACGAATTTTGTTAGTCCAGATAGGCTCTTCTATTTCCATGTTCTAACAAACTTGAAGCTATACCTGTTGTGTGAGTAAGAAACATAATCCAGCAGATTATTGACGCGTCGCCTGGTAGAGTGAAAGAAAAGCTATGTTCTTTGTTCTGAACTCCTTGGTTATACACACAAGTTATATGATTTATTAGTTTCATCAATGTTTAAAGTAGCTTTGTCTGTAGTGCTTATTCATTACTACACTTGAAATCACCTTGCAGAGAATGTATTATCACTTCCTTAGAGACGGATATCACCAAAATTGTTAGCCAATCCCTTGTTTTTGTCGATCAATTCTATTAGAGAAACCTTGGAAAATAGTAGTACGTGAAAAGTTTAGATATGAATAAGCACCCCAGAATTTTGACAAAATAGTAGTTTTCGAATCACTTGATGCAATACGGTTTACTGTGTAGAGAGACAACCCCAGCATTTGGAAATTATTCCATATCAAGTATCTGATCTGGTCCTAATACTTTGATTTGAGAAATTAGCCTTTCACAAATTGACTACTATGGATTTTCACCAAGTCGTATTCTACTGAAACTTATACCTTTCTATCTCATAAATTAGTTAGGTAATGACAATCCATGTTGTTAGTCTACAGAGTCCTAATATGTCGGGCCGCTTCTTGGTCAGTTTACTCATGATACTATCTACCAAGTGGATATTCTGAAATATCTGATAATTCAGTAGCACTGCATCAACAAAATAGTGGGATTAGTAATGCATGATAGTAATGAGTTCCTTCAGAGCTAATCAATGATAAATATGTTAGCTTTTTGTGTGTAATCGAAAGCAAGCATATCGCTTGACTGATAGTTTTATTGCGAGGGTATTTCTAAAAGCATGGTAATAGCCCTCTACTCCATATCAGTAAAGTAGTAGTCATCATATTTACCTGGCTTCTTGCCACTGGTGCTTATAATTTTCTAGCTCATAAATAGTAGTAGACTGCCTCTTCTAATTTATGATATATTGTTGTTTTGTTCAAAGTGAACTCAAAGACGAACTGAACCTACGTGGTTCCTCTGGTTCAAGGATTTTTTTTTTTGCTTTGATTAAATATTGGCTTATCTAGCTACTCTGGACATTGCAGCGGTGGCCCACATGTTTGGATTTTCTCTTGTTGGTGTTGTGCATCTCCATTGGGAAACAGTTCAGACAGAAGTATTCATAGCATGATAACAAACATTTTCTCTTATTGGTTTGGTTTATCTTATATAAGGTTATCAATTAATATGCAGTCTTTTTTTACGAAATTCCACCAATCTATTAATAATCATCAATAGTAGTACATTAGCCATGGTTATGTAGTAAAACAATATCATCATGCGTAAATAGTTCTTTTGAACTCTAGGTACATTTATATAATTATGGATTCATATATAATGTCATCTTGATGACTTTGTCTAGAATACTCCCTCCGTCTCAAATAAGTGACTTGAGTTTATCTAGATTCGTATGTATCTACATACTAAAACATGTCTAGATACATCAAAATCTAAACAAACTCACGTAACTTATTTTGAAATGGAGGGAGTAGTTAATTTTCTGGCCCAACTATATAAAACTGTTCTTATGTAGGTAATGATTGTGAGTTTCAGTTTTGGTCCTTAGGTTGGCATATTTCTCATTGAATTTTTGCTTAGCCTCCCGATCGCTTATCTTTTGGTAAATCGTTAGCCGAAAGG
>CAJUXJ010000018.1:0-32556 GCA_910589775.1 Avena eriantha
TGATGGTGCCAACGCTAACGGGAACACAGGCGGTTCCTCTACCGTGATGGATATCATCTTCTAGTATTTTCTATTATTCTGCCTGTGTTTTATGTCTTTTACTATGGTTAAATCTCTTGGAAAATTTCTCTATTTCTCAACAATACAAAAACCTATGATAGGAAATTTGCTCCAAGTGGTTTGTTGCTTCTGTGAAGCCACCTGTCTTTGAGGGTATGCATTATAAGAGGGGCGGGTGTGTGAGAGCAGCTCTATGGTTTCAGAACATGAACTGCTATGACGCCACTCTTGGCAAGCCTGAGGAGAGCTTACTCCTGCTCAAGGACAAGTTTTCCAAAAAACTGATACCCTGTTCAGGGCTGCTTTGTTGTCCATTCTCGGGGGAGAACATTGTTGAACCCTAGATGTCATTTGATAATGGCAAGGACATGTGGGCTGCGCTCGAGGCCAAGTTTGGGGGTCTCGAATGCTGGCAGTGAACTGTATGTCAGGGAACAACTCTATGACTACAAGATGACAGATGACCGCTCCGTGGTTGAGCAGGCTCATGAAATAGAGTCACTGGCCAAGGAGCTTGAGCACTTCCCTTGCGTGTTTTCAGACAAGTTCATTGCCGGGGGCATTATTGCCAAACTTCCCCCTTCATGGAGGAACTTTGTTACTTCCCTGAAACAACAAGAGACAAGAGTTTTCCGTATCGAATCTCATTGGAACTCTTGATGTGGAAGAGAAGGCGAGAGCAAAAGACACACGTGCTCGAGGTGCTGAGGGAGGTTCAAGTGCCAATCTTGTACAGAAAAAGAACTTCCAGTCTCACAAGTCCAAGAACAAGGGAAAGTTTGATGGAAAAGGAAAGTTCGATGGAAGAACAAAGCCTCACAGTCTACTAGTTTCAAGAAGAAGACTAAGAAGAAGAAAGGTGTTGTCATGTGTGCGGTGATCCTAATCATTGCTCCTGCTTGCCCTAACTGCTTTGACAAACGCCAGCGTGGAAAAGGCAGCAAGACTGCTAATGTTGTCATGGGCGACGTTGAGATGAAAGATGTTGGGTATGGTATATTACCTACTGTTCTTTCATTATGTCATCCTACTGATTGGTGGATTGACACGGGCGCTAATGTACATGTTTGCTCTAATGTTTCCATGTTTTCTTCATATCAGGTCAGAGGGACTCAGTCTGTGCTGATGGGGAACAACTCGCATGCTTCTATTCATGGTGTTGGTATGGTCGATCTGAAGTTCACTTCGGGAAGGACCGTGCGCCTGAAGAACGTGCATCATGTTCCCTCAACAAATAAGAATCTTGTTAGTGGATCACTTCTATGTCGTGATGGCTACAAGATTGTGTTGAGTCAATAAATTTGTACTGTCTAAGTTTGGAACATTTATTGGTAAAGGCTATGAGTGTGGAGGTTTGTTCCGCCGATCACTATCAGATGTGTGTAATAAAGTCGTGAATCATGTTTCATCTAATCTTGTATCAAATGTATGGCATTCACGTCTTTGTCATGTTAATTTGGTTGCATGACGCGGTTAGCTAAAATGAATGTAATCCCAAAATTCACTACTGTGAAGGGATCTAAATGCCAAACTTGTGTGCAAGCGAAGCAACCTCGCAAGTCACATACGACTACAAAGGTGAGAGATTTGGCACCATAGAGCTCATACATTCAGATCTTTGTGAGATGAATGGTGTGTTGACCAAAAGGGGAAAGAAATATTTATGACATTGATCGATGACTCTACGAGATATTGTCATGTCTATCTTCTGAAATCAAAAGATGAGGATTTGAGTTACTTCAAAATCTATAAAGCTGAAGCGGAAAACCAACTTGATCGAAAGATTAAGAGGCTTAGGTCTGATCGTGGTGGAGAGTACTTTTCCAACGAGTTTGATTCTTTTTGTGCGGAACATGGTATAATCCATGAGAGGACGCCTCCCTACTCGCCCCAGTCAACGGGGTAGCCGAAAGAAAGAACCGTACTCTAACAGATTTGGTTAACGCCATGTTAGACACACGGGTCTCTCCAAGAAATGGTGGGGGAGGCATTACTGACTGCATGTCATGTCCTAAACGAGTTCCCACTAAGAACAAAGAGATTACTCCATTTGAAGAATGGGAAAAGAAAATATTAAATATTTCTTACTTGCGAACTTGGGGCTGTCTGGCAAAGGTTCATGTGCCAATCCCAAAGAAGCGTAAACTTGGACCAAAACCGTGGACTGTGTTTTTTTGGGATATGCTTTTCATAGCATTAGCAATAGATTCTTGATAGTAAAATCTGGAGTACCAGACATGCATGTTGGTACAATCATGGAGTCAAATGATGTGACTTTCTCTGAGGATATATCTTTCCATGAAGGATATACCTAGATCATCAAATCAGGAGATACATGACTCATGAATAAGGAAATACCCAAATTCCTGAACATACCATTCCTATTGAACACTCGGAAAAACCTGAGGAGGATGATAATGAAATTCCTAAGAGGAGTAAGAGACAGAGGACTACAAAGTCCTTTGGTAATGATTTCATGTGTACCTTGTGGATGAAACTCCTACTTCTATTTCAGAAGCCTATGCATCTCCTGATGCCGACTACTGGAAGGAAGCCGTTCGTAGTGAGATGGATTCCATCTTAGCGAATGGAACATGGGAGATCACCGATCGTCCTTATGGGTGCAACCTATAGGGTGCAAATGGGTGTTTAAGAAGAAACTTAGGCCTGATGGTACTATTGAGAAGTACAAGGCAAGACTTGTAGCCAAGGGTTATACCCAAAAAGAAGGTGAGGACTTCTTTGATACTTACTCACCGTAGCCAGATTGACCACCATTCGCGTATTACTATCTTTGGCTGCCTCACATGGTCTTCTCGTTCATCAAATGGACGTTAAGACGGCTTTCCTAAATGGAGAGTTGGAACGGAAATATATATGGATCAGCCAGATGGATTTGTAGTGAGTGGCCAAGAAGGAAAAGTGTGTAAGTTGTTGAAGTCTTTATTGTTGGGTTCGCAGCATAGAAAACAAAAATTTCCTATGATGAGAACTATACGCCAAGATCTATCTACTAGATACAAGCAACGGGTGGATATACATCCATAGAGAACTTACCCTCAAAGACAACAGAGTTTTGTTAACAAGTTGGAACTCGTGAATGATGTAGTCGTACGCTTGCTGATATCAAGATCGTGTGGAAGTCCTAGCATTGCAAATCAGCAGCGCATCCATCCTCACACACACGTTCAAGCCACCGGACAACCTCCACCTCCTCGCTCCTGCGAATTAGCGGAAGCAGCAACTCCTTCCAGACCCAAGGCCACCGGGAACATGTATCTCGCTAATCCGATACCATGGGGGAATATATCTAGAGGGGGAGAGAGATCCTTCATGAGGAGGTGTGCTTTGTGAGGGAGGAGAGGGGGCTCCTCCCCTCCCATGGCCGGCGGCCAAGGGGGGTGCCCACACCTCTTCCTCGTTCATGTGGTGGAAGCTCCACTCACATCAATTTAGCCTCCACCCAAAGTTCCACTCACATGCATTAAATTTTCACAAATTTAATGCAACTCTCAATTAATAAAACTCTTTTATTTATTCTATTTAGAATTTTGTTAATTACTTAATTACAAACATTCACATAAAACCCCTTGTAACATTTCAGTATCACATGCAGAACCAGTTTCTGCAATTTCACCCGAAACAATTTCGGTTTCCATCGAAACAATTCCTGCGCTTTGCAATCCTTTCGTCTGAAACATATGTGCTCAAAATGGTGTCCGGCAACCCTTAAGTGTGTCACCCTACGGTTCGCGAATAATGCAGACATGATTGAGACCCCTCTCAAATCAATAATCAGAAGCGGGACCTGGAGATCCATACTGACTCCTACACATTCAACGATGACTTCTGTGATCGTGAGAACCTTAACGCTAGTAACTTAATCCCTTTGTCTCATGATATAATACATGTCTGAGATTCGATCATCGGTATCCAAATACCTAGTTTGATTCGTTACCGACATGCACTCTTTTCTTGTTCCCATGATATAACATTCTAGTGATCACATCACTTGCTTGCAAGCTACCTTAATGAGATATCACTGAGAGGGCCTAGAGTATATCTATCCGTCATTGGGATTGACAAATTCCACTCTTGATCCATGAGCCTCAACATAACACCTTCATAGCACTGAACCCACCTTTATAGTCACCCTGTTACGGTGACGTTTGATGTTATCAGATACTCTTCGGTGTTAGCAATTAACATGATCTCATGGTCTAAGGACTAAGATTACTTTGTATGATGTTATAGCAATATAAACATAATGTATTTGATCGTAATGCTATACTGCGGATGAATGTTCATCACATCATTTCTCAAATGTTGTGACCTCGTTATAACAACATCCAATGTCCATGATTAGGAAACTTTGATCATCTTGTTAATCAATGAGCTAGTCTATAAGAGAGGCACAACTAGGAACCTTTTTGTTTATTAAACACTCATGTATTGATGTTTCCTATCAATACAATATAGCATGCAAAATAACATCTATCATATACAAGGAATACATAATAACAACTTTATTATTGCCTCTCAGGGCATATTCCTTCAGTCTCCCACTTGCACTAGAGACAATAATCTAGTTCACATAGTGATAAATCTAACACCCATGGAGTTCTGGTGTTGATCATGTTTTGCCATAGGGAGAACTTTAGTCAATGGATCTGCTACATTTAGGTCCGTGTGTACTTTACAAATCTTTATATCTCCATCCTTGACATGCTCGCGGATGGAGTGAAACCGACAATTAATATGCTTGGAATTCTTGTGAGACCTTGGTTCCTTGGCGTTGGCTATGGCTCCATTGTTGTCACAATAGATCACCATTGGGTCCAATGCACTAGGAACCACACCTAGTTCTGTTATGAACTCCTTCATCCAAACTGCTTCCTGCGCCGCTTTTGAAGCAGCAACATATTCCGCCTCCATCATTGATCCAGCCACCACAAGTTGTTTGGAACTCCTCCAACTAACTGCTGCTCTGTCAAGATAAATACATATCCGGATTGAGACTTAGGGTCATCCAGATCGGTGTCAAAGCTAGCATCGACATAACACTTAGCGACTAGCTCTTCTTCACCTCCGTATATAAGAAACATATCCTTAGTTCTTCTTAAGTACTTAAGGATATTATCGACCGCTATCCAGTGTTCTGAACCTGGATCAGATTGGTACCTACTATTCAAACTAATAGGATGTGCCACATCCGGTCTTGTACATAGCATGGCATACATTATAGAGCCTATGGTTGAGGCACAGGGGATCTTATCCATTATCTCTCTTTCTTCCGCCGTAGCCGGACTTTGAGTCTTACTCAATGTCTTGCCTTGCAACATAGGTAAGAACCCCTTCTTACTTCTGTCCATATTAAACTTCTTTAATATCTTATCAAGGTATGTACTCTGCGATAGCCCAATTAGGCACCTTGATCTATCTCTATAGATTTTAATGCCTAATATATATGAAGCTTCACCAAGGTCCTCATCGAAAATTTGCTGTTTAGATAACTTTTAACACTGTTTAAAAGATCTATATCATTTACAATCAATAATATGTCATCCACATATAATATCAGAAATTCCACATTGATCCCACTCACTTCTTGTAAATACAAGCCTCTCCATAAGTTTGGACAAATCCAAACTCTTTGATCACCTCATCAAAGCGGAGATTCCAACTCCGGGATGCTTGCTTCAGTCCATAGATGGATCGCTGAAGCTTGCATATCTTATCAGCATCCTTAGGATCGATAAAACCCTTAGGTTGTATCATATACAACTCTTCTTCAATATTACCATTGAGGAACGCAGTTTTGACATCCATCTGCCATATTTCAAAATCGAAATATGCAGCAATTGCTAACATAATCCTAACCAACTTTAGCATCGCTATGGGAAAGAATGTCTAATCGTAGTCAACTCCTTGAATTTGTCGAAACCCCTTTGTGACAAGTCGAGCTTTATAGATGGTCACATTGCCATCAACATCAGTTTTTCTTTTGAAAATCCATTTATTCTCAACGGCCTTTCGATCGTGAGGTAAGTCCACCAAGGTCCAAACCTGGTTTTCGTACATGGATTCCATCACAGCTTCATGGCTTCTAGCCATTTGTTGGAATCCGGGCTCATCATCGCTTCTTCATACGTCATAGGGTCATCCATTTCATCAATCATGAAATTCATAACAGGATTGCCGTACAGTTCAGGAGCTGCACGTGTCCTGCTTGACCTGCGAGGTTCGGTAGTATCCTCTTTCGGAGTTTCATGATCATTATCATTAGCTCTCTCTTCATTAGGTGAAGTCAACTCCGAATCAACTCCTGATGCTACGCCACTCGCCATTTCATGAAGAGTGTTGGGGGATACCCCCGGGTAGGGCAACGCCGGGTATAAGGCCGAGTTAGCCGGGGTACGGCTCGGTCAAAGCAAAGTGCTGACTGGGTCACCTCAAGGTAGGTCGGATCACGGTGTGGACCGGCTCATGGGGGCATTTCCTTGACAATGGTCCGGCCGGCATAGGATCTATGCCGGCCGTGCCTATCTGTTTTTCAGGTAAGTGGGTAAGCGGATTAGCTATATGCTAGCCGAGTTATCTGGCTTCAAAGAGAAGGAATCCCCCGTTGGTCAAAAGGTGGCTTTATTAGCTGAAGCATGTGCAAAGTAAAGTAAAGAAGAGAGGCCAGCGGGTCAGTGGCGACCAAGGTGACGCGGGCAAAGCCGGATGATGTAGCCCGTGACGCCAAAAGACAAGGGTGATGTTGTGGGTTACGTCCAAAGCCCAGACGAGCCGTTAAAGAAGAATAAAGAAGCATCTATTGTTTTAAAGGAGCATATTCGTAGATATGCTGCCACCTGTGCCCTAGAATTGTAACCCGGGATCCCCTATATAAGGAGCACCAGGGCCTCCATAGAGAGGGAGGGCAAGTAGAGGAATCGTTCTCAGTCTAAGGTAGAACTCTAGGGCTAGTTGGTAGGAGGTAAGAGACATTGTCTCCTTCTTGCTAAGAGCTAAGAGAGTACCTGAAAACACCATTGATTGAGAATATACAAGAACTTCCGCATGTGGAATCACCACGTTCTCCCTCCCTGGATTCCCCTAGCATACATTGGCCCCATCTTTAGCCTATCCATAGCATCTACCGTGCCACCACCACAATAGTTGGCGCCCACCGTGGGCTAGCGGTGCTAGCAGGGGTGAAAATCCTGACGGGAAACTTCTCGAGCACCGGCGAGTGTATCGTCTCAGGCTTGGTTCAGCGCTTTGGAGCGCTGGACTACGTCAGCGACAACGCGGGAAGCTTCGACAAGAACCCTCCACCGCGCAACGGCGTCTTCATCAAGCTTGGCTTGCACAAGATCTACGTCGGGGTGGATGAGTCCTGCGTTCACCCACGGCACGTCGTTGAAGGAGGCGAACCATCTCTCAGTGCCACTTGTGGAGTGCGCATGACTCGCCCCACTAGCAGCGTTGAAGTCCTAATGACGCGCACCAGATGCAGGACCGAGCAAAGATCCGACGCCAGAGCTAGAGGTAACGCCCAAACAGACCAGGTCTAGGTTTCCTCTGCTAGAGAAGCCAGAGAATATGGTCCAGCAAGCGATAGATAGCTTAGCAACACCAATAGCACCTGTGGTAGATCCGGCTCAGGCGCAAGTTGAGTTAGAGGAAACTAGGCGGAAAATGTTAGCCGGAGCAAAGAAGGTGGCAGAGCTGCATCAGTCGCTGAACATCACCTTGAGAGAGTATGCTAAGGCGAATCGTATCGATGGGGTGAAAATCCGAGGAAGAAACCTGATCACTGAGATTGACAAGGATTACAAGCCTAGGCTGGGTCGAACAGCTACGATGGTGACATGAGGGTTGGATCGATACAGTACCCCAGCAAAGAACCTCAGAGCAGCAAACGCAGCCGCATCCGAGTTAGAAGGCTTGACCGGTGAGGCTCGTCAAAGGCAGCAAGAGAGAGTGAATCACTTGTTGAGGGTCACATGCCAACAAATGAAGAAAAAAACAAAGCTAACCCGGCACCACCAGGGGCCTCACAGGTGGTACATTCGGCCAGAAATAACCCAGCAAGGTCCAGAGGAGCCGCGTCGGCTCCGGGTCATGACCCCAGCAGAGAAGAGGTAGTGGATTCCGGGAGAAGAAACAAGCAAATGGTCCCCTATGACCCAGTGAGAGCTGGTAAAGGAAAAGCAGTGCAAGTTGACGAGGATCGCCACAGTACCAACGGGGTGTGGCTGCCGGAGTAACCATGACCAAGGCAATGCCGGTCAAAGAAATGCTGCCAACAGCAATGCCGGACAACAACATAAGCCGGGGTGTGGGAGCGGGGCAAAATGTGCCACATGACAACAGCGTGAACCTGGCAAGGAGAGTGCAGGACAAGCAGCACAACAACGTCATGCAGATCCGGATCGAGAAAGATACAATGATGGTTATTCGGCTATGGTTAACGACGGATACCCCAAACCAGATCATCATGTAATTGGATCACGGTTGGGAAGCAGGAACTTGCAGCCAGATGATGCAAGGTTGAAGTTGGATAGGATTTATAGGTGGAAGCAAATCGAGTTACAAGGTCCACCGGGTCCAGCATGTTTTGGGCCCTGGATCATGAATGAGCCACCAATGCCAAACTTCCAACTGGCCAGGGGGACCTGAACCTATGATGGAAGTACCAGGTCAAAGGATTGGCTGATTGATTATGCCACAGCCGTCAAGATCGCGACAGGAAATTTGAAATGGGCAGTGAGATATGTACCACAGATGCTGGAAGGACCGACATGAGTTTGGATGAACAATTTGCCACCAGGGAGTGTCAACTGTTGGTTGGATTTCCAGGAGCTGTTTGTTAGTAACTTTTCAAGCACTTACAAGAGACCCAACAGACCACAGACCCTTGCATTATGCCGGCAGAGACCGAATGAGCCAGATAGAGATTTCCTGACTCGGTGGTGCAATGTGCGAAACTCGTGCGAAGGGGTGATTGAATCACAGGCAATTGCGTGGTTCGCTCAGGGATGCAGATATGGAAGTATGTTTTGGCAAAGGTGGTAGTGAGATATGCCAACCACCCTGTCCGAGACAATCCGGATTGCAGATTCATATGCCTTGGGAGATTCAACTCAATCCCGGTTAATGTCTAGTGAAGCAAATGAGGAATATTACAACCGAGATATCTCCGGGTCATCAAGGAGGAATGATTTCCGAGGAAAAGAAGGGATGAGCGTCCGGATTATCGGTATAACTCGCAGCAGGTTGCCAGCAGGGACCGGGATCAGCCCAATGCCGGAGTAAGCCAATGCCAGAAAATTGGAGGGCAAAACTAGCAGCAGAAAAGCGAAGGAAGAAAGCCTTGGACCCTGGAGCAGAAAAGGCAATGGCAGGAACGAAAAGATAGGCCGAGGTATACATTTGAGTCTATGCTAGATCAACCTTGCAAGTTTCATACGCCAAGTCCGAACAGTCCAGCGAATCATACGACCCGACAGTGTGAATGGATGAGGAAATTGGAACAGGTGGGTTCGGGGAATGCTCGGGCACCTCGGAACGAAGCACCTAGAAACGAAACACCCCGGCCACCATTACTAACAGGGGGAAATGGACAGCAACTGATGCTGCCACCACCTCTGCCGAGGTACGAGAATCCGGAAAGAAGGGATGCAGTACATCAAGTAGGAAACAACCAGCAACAAGGCCAAGGTTACAACGAGAATGAAGGACGAAATGAGTACAGGGAACCATCAAAGCTATTGTGTGTTCACCACAGAAGAGAATGACTAGAAAAGCTTACAACACCGGCATATGGAGGTGAACACAGTAATGCCGGCTGTGCCAAGATATATGCCTTGGGCGGATCAAGAGATCACATGGAGTGTCAAGGATCACCCAAAGATCATGCCAAGCCTAGGAACATATGCTTTGGTCTTGGATCCGACGTTTATCGGGCCGAATCTCAACGTGAGATTTTCCAAGGTATTGATTGACAATGGAAGCAGTATAAACATTATGTACAAGGATACCATGCACAAGTTAGGGATAACAGAGAACATGTTGCAAGCGACAAGGACCACTTTTCACGGTATTGTGCCGGGAATCTCTTGTGAACCAATTGGTAAGGTCCGGGTTGACGTGTTATTTGGCACAAGAGACAACTGCCGCACTGTGAACTTAGAATTCGAGGTAGTGAAGCTAGAAAGTGTGTATCAAGCATTACTCGGCAGGCCAGTACTAAGCAAATTCATGGCAACTACCCACGTCAGTTACCTTAAGATGAAGTTGCTCGGACCAAGGGGTGTGATAACTATATTAGGGGACTTCCAGCGTTCGATCGAGTGTGCATCAGCAAGATCTAATTTAGCCGAGTCACTCGTGATAGCTCAAGAGAAAAGCAAGATACTAGAGGTGGAGGCATTGGCTCAATCTTCCCAACAACATATGCCGGCCCTGACCAACCCGCACGGGAGCGTATCGTTCCAAGCGACTAAGGATACAAAGAAAGTGCCAGTTGATGATCTGTTCCCAGAGCGCACTGTTACCATAGGTGTCGGGTTAAGCAGCAAATAGGAAAGTGAGCTCGTCAACTTCCTCCGTAAGAATCGGGATATCTTTGCTTGGTCTACGCAAGATCTGCAAGGTGTACCAAGGGAGTTGGCTGAGCACTCATTGAATGTAAGACCCGGGGTTAAGCCGGTAAAGCAGCCTCTTAGGCGTTTTGCGGAAGATAGAAGAAAAGTAATTGGAGATGAAATAGCAAGATTACTGGCAGCAGGATTTATCATGGAGGTACTCTATCCAGATTGGCTCTCTAATCCGGTGCTGGTGGAGAAAAAGAAAGATGATCTGAACGTGGCAGTGGTATGGCGCATGTGTATTGATTACACGAACCTGAATAAGGCGTGTCCAAAAGATCCATTTCCACTCCCTAGAATCGATCAGGTCATAGACCTCAACTGCCGGATGTGAGCTGCTATCATTCATTGACGCATAGTCTGGTTTCCATCAGATACCCCTGAATCCGGATGATCAAATAAGACTACGTTCATTACCCTATATGGGGCTTATTGCTATCGAACTATGCCATTTGGATTACGTAATGCAGGAGCAACGTACCAACGATGTATGCAAAAATGCTTGCATGACCAAATAGGTCAGAATGTGCAGGTGTATGTGGATGATGTGCTGATAAAACCAGGAAAGCAATACACTCCTTGAGGATATCCGGTAGACATTCGCGAACTTGAGAAGGTTCCGAATGAAACTGAATCCGGAGAAATGCACCTTCGGCGTACCGGCCGGAAGTTACTCGGTTTCTTAGTATCTAGCCGCGGCATTGAAGCTAACCCAACAAAAATCCGGGCCATAGAAAGAATGGAATTGCCAAAGTGTCTTAACGATGTCCAGAAGTTCACTGGTTGCCTAGCATCGTTAAGTCGGTCGTATGTCGGTTGGGAGAGAAGGCTTTGCCCCTCTATCAGCTAATGAAAAAGGAAGACAAGTTCACATGGACACCACAGGCGGATCTTGCATTTCGAGAATTGAAAAAGATGCTATCTACCGCGCCAATCCTAGCTGCACCACTACCAAGGAACCCATGTTGCTTTACGTAGCCGTGACCAACCGAGTTGTAAGTGCATTGATCGTAATGGAGCGCGAAGAGGAAGGAAAGTCAGTGCAAAAGGCCGGTGTATTATCTGAGCGAAGTATTGTCAGCGTTAAAACGAACTATCCTCATTATCAGAAGATGGCGTATATATGTCGGCCAAGAAGCTCAAGAACTATTTTGAGGAACACGCCATCAAGGTGATATGTGAGGCGCCTATCTCGGATATCATGAGTAACAAGGACGCAAGCGGTAGAATAGCAAAGTGGGCTATCGAATTAGCTCCATATGCGCCATAGTTCGACTGAAGAGATGCGATCAAATCACAAGCCGTGGCGGATTTCTTTGTGGACTGGGATGAAATGCAATACGAGCCACCCCTGCCGGACTCCAATTACTGGCAAATGCACTTCAACGGATCCAAACTGAAAGATGGATTAGGCACTGGGGTAGTGCTTACCTCGCCCAAGAAGGATCAACTGAAGTATGTCCTACAGATCCATTTCAGTGCCTCGAATAATGTGGCGGAATACGAAGCATTGGTACATGGTCTCAAAGTGGCAAAGGAAGTGGGGATACGTTGGATACAGTGCTTTGGAGATTCGGATTTGGTGGTACAGCAAGTGTTTGGAAATTGGGATGCCCTGGATGCTAACATGGCCTTGTATAGGTTCCATGTCCATAAGATAAGCGGGTTTTTCGAAGGGTGTGAGTTCCATCACGTACCTCGGAGCGAAAACAAGGCAGCAGATACACTGTCCAATCTGGGCTCATCCCGGCAACTCATTCTGCCAAATGTGGCTTTGGAGCACTTGAGAAAACCGTCTATCACACCGTCACCCGAATCAGATTCAATTTATATCCCGGCGCTCACCAGATCATGAGCTGCACCTATGGAGATAGAATGGGGAAGCATCTCAGCAAACCCGGGGACTGCTTCAACAAACCCGAGGACTGCTTCAACAAACCAGGGGACTGCTTCAGCAAACCCGAGGACTGTGCAGTTTGATCCGGCGGGAGTTATGTCGGTGGATGTAATGGAAGTAGACGAGGAACCATTTCCCGTCCGACCTATACCATCTTGGCCAAGCCCATTTTTGATTTCCTGAAAGAGGTAATCTTGTCGGATGATGAAATAAGTTCAAGGCAAGTTCAAAGAAGGGCAAAGGCTTATACCATTATCAATGCTGAATTATACAAAAGGAGTGTCACAGCGGTACTACAACGGTGCGTTGGTCCGGAAGAAGGACTTGACATACTCCAGGATATTCACCAAGGGGAATGTGGCCACCTTGCATCCTCGAGGGCCTTAGTAGCAAAAGCTTTCCGGCACGGATTTTATTGGCCCAATGCTTTGGAGCAAGCAGAGGCCTATGTGAGAAAATGTAACGGTTGTCAAAGATACGCCGCAAAAAGTCACCTGCCAATGTCGGAGATGAAAACTATCCCAATTACATGGCCATTTGCTGTATGGTGCCTAGATATGGTAGGACCATTTAAGCCGGCCCAAGGAGGGATGACCCACATGCTGGTCATGGTTGACAAGTTCACCAAATGGATTGAAGTGAAACCAATTCGGAAATGTGACGGGGCAACAACAGTAAGATTCCTCAAGGATATAATCTTAAGGTACGGCTATCCCCATAGCATCATAACTGATAACGGGACAAATTTTGCCGAAGGAGCATTCGCGAGATTCTGCCAGGAAAAGAGGATCCGGTTAGATGTCGCCTCAGTCGTCCACCCCGCGTCGAACAGGCAAGTGGAAAGATCCAACAGACTCGTATTGTCCGGGGTAAACCCCCGGCTCATAGAGCCGCTGCAAAGATCAGCGGGGTGCTGGATAGAAGAACTACCAGCGGTACTGTGGAGTTTAAGAACAACTCTGAATCGATCACGGGGTTAAACGCCATTCTTTCTGGTATATGGGGCAGAAGCTGTATTAGCAGCCGACATACAGCATGATTCGCCTAGGGTCACCCAATACACAGAAGCCGAAGTGCGCGAAGCCCGGCAGAATGATGTTGATCTACTGGAAGAAGCAAGAGAACTGGCCTTGTCCAGATCCGCCATATACCAGCAAAATCTCTGACGCTATCATAGCCGGAAAGTAAACCCCTGAGTTTTTCGAGAAGGTGATTTGGTGTGTTGAGGCTGATACAGCGCACCGCTGGCATACACAAGCTATCCCCCTCCATGGGAAGGGCCCTTCATTGTGAGCAAAGCTTTGCGCAATGATTCCTACTATCTTATTGATGCATAGCCGTAGCAAAAGAACAAGGCAAACAGGTCAGGAGAGGAATCCAAGAGACCATGGAACGTAGCACTGCTGCATCCTTTCTACACCTAAGAGGTGAATGTATCCGAACTACTCGTATGTCGGTATGTATGTCGACAGTGAGCTTATCAATAAAAACTTTGCCACCCCGAGCAGAGACTTGGGGACTGTTATAACACTTGTCTTGTCTTCGTATTTTTATGGCAGCTAGGTTAAGTCGATTATGCCTTAGTTGGATTAGTAATGTGTTAGCACCAAAAACCTAACTCTTCGACTTTGCTGCTGTCCAACAAGAATTGGCTTCATGGCAAGCAAGAGAACAAGTTTGGAATGGCGAAGCACATGAAAAACAACTAAGGAAAAGAGCTTAAGCGGGCCGACATTGGTTTTTTGGCTAACCCTTAGTTTATTTTCTTCACTAAGGTGCCGAATCATTTTGAGCTAATCTCAAAGTTTCAAGTATTGTTAAGTCAATTTTTTGAACCTTGGACTCGCCGAAGCAAGGTAGACGCGAGCGAGTCAAAAATTGGTGGAACAAGAAAATGAAACTCGGGGGACTTCGCTCATGATAATCTAGAAATAAAAACTTAGTTCGAAACATAAAATTGTAGCACAAACAAACCAAAGTGTTTAATTACATCTGTGCCCGGCATTCCGGGGATCTGATAAATACGATGAGTGTTTTTCAAGGGGCAGAAGCAGCAGGAGAATCATCTGTTGAGGGAGGTACTCCGGAGTGTGCGGGAGGAGCGCTAGCTTCAGCTTCGTCCTCCAGATCAACTTCGTTGTTCTCCGGGTCTTCGGCCTCATCGCCTAACTCGGAGCCCTCGCTCTCACTCCCCTTCTTCAGCTCCAGAGACAGCCTCGTCATCAGCAACATCAAGGAAGCTCGGCCCCTCATTCTAGGCATGGCAGAAGGAATATTAGATAAGATTGTTCGCACAGGCCTGGTGGCGTGCGATCCACTCCGGATCCTCGCACGACTTAGACCCGGTGCGCATATGCTTGAGCAATGCCAAATCAATACCTTTATACCATGAAAGCGCAAAACTTCAAAGCAATGTCGGCCCCAGCCCGTGCCGCAGATTCACGCCATAGGTGCAGTTGTGGAGAATATCATTTTGCGGCCCGAAAGTTGGGGTGGACAGGCAACACGGGTACCCAAGTTCCCTGAAATCATCCGCGATGACTACAGTTGGTGTGCCAAATACTCAAAGGGTCTTTTTTGGCATGAATTCAACTTTATGTTTCAATACAAAAAATCAGGCTAACGGCCTTCAAGTTGGGCCCCTCCTGTCAGTTCTCGCTGTTATGTCGCTCATGTCGCTCCCGTCGCTTAGGTGTCAATTAGGCTTGCAGCGTTGGCGCATGCATCCATTACGCGTCTTCTTCCCCGGAGCGGCAATCTGTGGGGCGTCGTAGCCATGGCGCAGAGCTGGGACGTGGACGAACCTGCTCGGCCCACCTCTCCTCCCTGTAGGCTTGCAGCGTTGGCGCCTGCATCCATTACTCGTCTTCTTCCCCGAAGCGGCAATCTGTGGTCGCAACCATGGCGCAGAGCTGGGAAGTGACGAAGCTGCTCGGCCCCCGCTCTCCTCCCCATCCCGAGTCAGAGCTCGCCCTTACCGTGGATGCACCCATGGCACGGTCGGGGACGAGAATTGGTTCCCGGTGAGATCTATCACCTTGTCGACCATGCTCGGTTCTGTTTTCCTCCTTAGAATCTGAGCTCGACGTCGCCGTGGTTGCACCCACACCAATTCTGCCACCTCTGCCGAGGTCTCTGTGTATCTCAAGTTCTGGAGCTCTCCAAGTTCTTCCATGTTGGGCTTGTAAGTGTTGTTGTATGTTAAACTAGCAAATCTCCTTTGTTCGAATCTCTTGGGCTGTACCAACTTCATTGTGTTTAATTATGAAAGACAAAATATAAATGACTTCTCTCAATTTCTCGCATAGAAAAATGCACAGCTAATTTCATATTCTCACAGGAACTAGCCCCACTTGTTGAACCGGCGGCACTGCACGATCTCCACGTAACCACGGTGAGTTCTCGAACCAAAGTTGCAGTTACCACGTTTCTTCTGCAGTCATCCCTCTTCCTCAGTCATTCCTCTGCAGTTCTTCCTCTGTTCTGGAACCGTCGGTTCATCTTCTTCTTCCTCTTGCAGGCAGTTCCTTGCAGGCAGTTCCTTTCACCCATTTCCTTGCAGGCCATGGACGATGGGAAACACACAACAGAGACCCACTTGGTCCCTGCTCATGGCACCACGACTTTGATAGTGGTGTACACAATGATTGAAGCGACTGTGGAGACAACTCTCGCCAGGTTTGAGCAATTGCTTGAGAAAGAGAAGCACAAGTTTGTGGGGCTAGACTTGGAGTACACCCGTGCAAATAAACGAAAATCTCCACAAGAGATCACTGTGATGTAAATCGCCATACATGAGGAGGTCCTCGTTACCACTTCTGCAGGTATGTGAAATTTAAATTTGAGATCACCACTTCTGCATCCCTTGTTCCCTTGCATCCCTTGTTCCCTTGCATCCCTAGAACCATCTAAGTGCAGGAGTAAACCAACTGAGATGCGTTGTCTGGCTCTGGTCGAGTTCTTGTGTAGGAAAGGGATAACTTTCACTAGCGTGGATATCACAAATGACACAATTATGCTTTCTCGTGTGTTGATAAAAATCCTAGAGGGGCACCACATCGACATCCAAATCTGTACAAGATCAAATCATACCCAGCGAAGGATGGCATGGGTGATCTGGCAGCGGAAATCATCGATAAATCCTATGGAAAACTAAAGAAATTGAAGCGACTCGATCACGACTACTGGGAGTGGAAGCCGATGAGCCAGATGCGCCTCGAGTATGCAGCCAGAGACGCCTACATGGTGTACGAGTTGTATAGTAAGCTCATTACCATGAAAGATGGGATGGTTAAGGCGGGGTTTTTCGCGAGAGAGCTATGCCCTGGTTGCAAGCTAGACCAGGAGAAGAAGCGCGAGGAGGACAAAAGTGGTTTCAGGACGAGCAGGGATCTTGGGACGGTGGCGACATCAAGCGGCTGAAGGGGAAGCAAGTCAAGGATGACAACAAGTGGTGGTGATACATTATGTGTTTGAACTAGATTTTAGTTTCTAGTTTATTATGTGTGTGACACATTTAGTTACTTCAATACAAAATTATAATATAATCGAGCACTAGAAATATTTTGTAGTGTGCATGAGCATGATCAGTAAATATAATTGAACACTAGAAACTTTAAGGCACTCCATATAAAGGAGTAGATTAATATATAAGGTTCACCAGAGACACCACAGATATATTGTCTTACATGCCACACACAGGTAATAATTAACTAGAACAAAATAAAGCAGGGGCTGCAGCAGGAGGCCGGGACACAGAGACGCCTAGCAGGGCAGGAGTTTATCAGCAGGAGGCAGCGACAGCCTAGTCGATGGGATACATGCCAGTCCTGACATACTCCCGGAGGAATTTTCCGTAGGCTACGTGCCGCGCCAAGGTAATCGGCCTATGGCTTCTGCCTCCGCCTCTGCCAATGCCCTCCGCATGCTGGATCATGCTGTTGAGGTCCATGTTGATTGCTCTTCCACAGAATGGGCAAAACAGTCTCCCCCTACGGTGGAAACGGATTAGCCCACACCATAACCGTCTCAGCACGTAGCGGCTCTTGTTGTCCCTGGATTCCTTGCTATCGTCCACATCATCATCATCCTCCTGTTGATTTTTAAGAACATAACTTAGAACTCATACATATGATTGAATTGTATTACAACTCAAGAATTGACAACATGTATATGTAAGACAATATATCCGTGGATATCAAAGATAAAGCATCTCAGCAATAGTTTGATCGGTTCATATATCATTTATCTCAATACAATGACAAATAATTGCATTAGATTGTGGCCTCATAAGTTTCTTGAGGGATGGAGTCAGCGAACCAAGTAACAATTGCACAACCTGTAATGTTGTTGTACATCGCCCCAGGTTCACTAACTCATCCCTGAAAAAATCTGACACCAATGTGTCTGCCTCTCTTTTGGTACAAATTTAAATCATTGGCCACAATAAGAAATTGAAATATAATCGTACAAAACATTATTCAGGGATATACATAGTCAGGTACAAAAACAAGCCTCAATATTGTAATTATAAATAAAAAACCAAACAATTAATCTTCAGGTGCATGTTAAAAATACTTATGATCAAAACCATTCATATACATATGCATCATACCAATCATTAAAAGATCAGAAACAATTCAAGGATCATATATGTAGTTCCATATGAGAATAAATCTAGGGCCTCATAATTTGTTTCAGAGATGGAGTTGGCAAACCAAAGTACCAACAACACAACCTATATTGTTTGTGTGCATTGCTGACTCAGGTTCACCAACCCATCCCTAAAACACGACACCATCATACATGTCTCCCCTTGAACTCTTTTGGGGCTAATTTCAATCATCGGCCTCAGTGACAAACTAAAATGTAATTCTTATACACTATGAATGCATGGAATAGATAATTCGAATATCATAGTTCTATGAATGTAGAATAAAGATTAAGGCCTCATAAGTTTCTATAGGGACGGCATAAGTGAACCAAGTAACCATTGCACAGCCTATATTGTTCTTGTACATCGCCCTAGGTTCACTAACTCGTCCCTGAAAAAATCTGACACCAATGTGTCTGCCTCTCTTTTGGGGAAAATTTGAATCATTGGCCACAATAAGAAATTGAAATGTAACCATACAAAACATTATTCAGGGATATACATAGTCAGGTACAAAAACAAGCCTAAATATTGTAATTATAAATAAAAAACCAAACAAATAATCTTCAGGTACATGTTAAAAATACTTATGATCAAAACCATTCATATACATATGCATCATACCAATCATTAAAAGATCAGAAACAATTCAAGGATCATATATGTAGTTCCATATGAGAATAAATCAAGGCCCTCATAATTTGTTTCAGAGATGAAGTGGGGAACCAAAGTACCAACAACACAACCTATATTGTGTGTGGGCATTGCTGCCTCAGGTTCACCAACCCATCCCTAAAACACGACACCGTCATACGTGTCTCCCCTTGAACTCTTCTGGGGCAAATTTCAATCATCGGCCTCGGTGACAAACTAAAATGTAATTCTTATACACTGAATGCATGGAATAGGTAATTCGAATATCATAGTTCTATGAATGTAGAATAAAGATTAAGGCCTCATAAGTTTCTATAGGGACGGCATAAGTGAACCAAGTAACCATTGCACAGCCTATATTGTTCTTGTACATCGCCCTAGGTTCACTAACTCGTCCCTGAAAAAATCTGACACCAATGTGTCTGCCTCTCTTTTGGGGAAAATTTGAATCATTGGCCACAATAAGAAATTGAAATGTAACCATACAAAACATTATTCAGGGATATACATAGTCAGGTACAAAAACAAGCCTAAATATTGTAATTATAAATAAAAACCAAACAAATAATCTTCAGGTACATGTTAAAAATACTTATGATCAAAACCATTCATATACATATGCATCATACCAATCATTAAAAGATCAGAAACAATTCAAGGATCATATATGTAGTTCCATATGAGAATAAATCAAGGCCCTCATAATTTGTTTCAGAGATGAAGTGGGGAACCAAAGTACCAACAACACAACCTATATTGTTTGTATGCATTGCTGCCTCAGGTTCACCAACCCATCCCTAAAACACGACACCATCATACGTGTCTCCCCATGAACTCTTTTGGAGCAAATCTCAATCATCGGCCTCGGTGACAAACTAAAATGTAATTCTTATACACTATGAATGCATGGAATAGATAATTCAAATATCATAGTTCTATGAATGTAGAATAAAGATTGCAGCCTCATAAGTTTCTACAGAGATGGCGTAAGCGAACCAAGTAACAATTGCATAGCTTATATTGATCTTGTACATGGCCCCACGTTCGCTCACTCATCCCTGTAAAAATTTGACACCAATGTGTCTGCCTCTCTTTGGGGCAAATTTGAATCATTGGCCACAATAAGAAATTCAAATGTAATCGTACAAAAACAATATTCAGGGATATACAAATGCATCATACAACGCATTCATAGATCAGAAACAATACAAATATTATATATTTAGGTTCCATATGAGAGAAAAAATTAGGGCCTCATTTTTTCAGCGATGGAGTCGGAGAACCAAAATACCAACAGCACAACCTATATTGTTTATGTGCATTGCTGCCTCAGGGCCACTAACCATCCCTAAGAAAACGTGACCATCAGATGCCCTTGCACTATTTTGGGGCAAAATTGAATCATTGGGCTCAGTAAGGAATAGAAATGTAATGTTATAGCCCTGTTGTGTATCGAAATCAACACTCAACTAGCAAACTCAACTAGATGGCAGATGAGCAGATTGGGGTTTTGTGACTAGACGGATTGGGGTTTTGTGACTAGATGGCAGATGCATCAATCAACCGATCGAATCATATATATACTACCCTACTTCAAGAGCAAAAGAATTGTACACGATTAAGAAAATCCTATGTATGAATAGTGAAAACTGCGGCTGCGACTAGAGAAGCTAGCAATGTAGTACCTCGGACTCCTCATCAGGGACCTCCTCCTCGAACTCATCATTCTCCACGATTGCGTCGAAGATTTATTGAATGGCGATGGGGTCGTCAATGTAGATCACCGGATCGCCTCCGCCTGCCGCCTGCCCCCATCCAGATCTGTCGCTGGCACCACGACGTTGTCGGCCACCTGCTGCTCGGCGGCGACGACTACTACCTGCTGCTCGGCGGCAACGGCTACCACCCTGCTGCTCGGTGGCGATGGCTACTAGCTAGACGGATGAGTTCGCACCCTCGGCGGCGCGGCGACGAGCGGCGTTCATAGCCCGGAGAAGATGCCTCCGCTTGCTTGGCGACGACCGAGCCATCTGCTGCTGCACCTTCAACTGGCTTCACCTCCGGATCGTGTCCACGTGTACGCTTCATGGCGCACCAACAGAAGGAGGTAGCGTAAACGAGGGAGCTTCGGCGCATGCGGCAGGTGTAGATTGGGGTCTTTGGACTAGACAGACTGGGGGGAAATGACACGAGCTCATGGAAGAAGAAGGTCGAGGGGGGTTATAAACACCGGACCGTTCGTAGTCCTCGAGTGGACACGTGTGGTGGGCAGGGGGCTACCACGATCTCCACCCTTTTTTTGGTTCCCTTTTTTTGAAACAGCCATGGTCTCCACTTTAGATCTGCATTGAAAACACGCTCATGGCAGACCTCGATTCCATTGCATGCAAGTGGTGCGGAACTAATTTCTAGCAACGTTAGGTCTACTCGAGGGGGGCCCTTGACTCATGGAATTTACTAGCGGTAGGGCCCAGTTGGAAGTGAGATTGAGAGCGCTGCGTAAAAATGGGATATGTCTGATTAAAATCAAGTGGCAATAAATTGCAGCGCCCCGTCGACAACCGTGCACTCAATGACCCCATTGCCCTGTGCATGAGTTGTAGTAGTAGCAGTAGTAGGATTTTCAGACTTGATTAAACTTGACATGACCGCTTGACGACTTTTTCCATGGACGACATCATGTTCCTTCTTGTAGAAGTCTCGCTGAGGGAGACGTTCGTGCTGTCTCACGCTGGGGCCACGTTGTACTGTGAAGGGCACGACGTGTGCAACGATCATCGTTGGATCGCACAGAATGAACGGTTGGTGCGCATGATCCGCGTGACAACTGTGACAACCAATCACGGAGTAGAAGGCAGGGTGAGCACAGGTTTGGGCTTCTACGAAAGATAGAGAGGGGGAAAAACTAAGTAGTACCACATAAAACCAAGGGCAAACTGAGTAGTATAAAAATGGAAAGTGTCTTGTACAATGAAATACATCGTGGAATACATCAAATTATGCCAAGATAGATCCACTAGAGTTCATTGGATGTGTGTTCTTCTCATAAACCACACGTGGATCCACCAGGGTCATTGCATGTGTGTTCTTCTACACAAACCACATAAGGATCCACCAGTGTCATTGCATGTATGTTCTTTGCATGAACCACACATAAGGATCCACCAGTGTCATTGCATGTCTATTCTTTTCATGAACCACACCCAATGTCATTGCATGTCTGTTCTTTTCATGAAACACACTCGGTGTCACTGCATGTCGGTTCTTTTCATGAACCACATAAGGATCTACCAGTGTCATTGGATGTGTGTTCTTCTCATGAACCACACGTGAATCCACTGGTGTCATTCCATATTTGTTTCTCTAACGAAACAACATAAGGATCTACCGGTGTCATTGCATGTCTATTCTTTTCATGAACCACACCTAGTGTCATTGCATGTGTTTTCTTCTAAACAAACCACATAAGGATCCACCAGTGTCATTGCATGTTTGTTCTTTTCATGAACCACACATAAGGATCCACCAGTGTCATTGAATGTCTGTTCTTTTCATGAACCACACATAAGGACATTGCATGTCTGTTCTTTTCATGAAGCACATAAGGATCCACCAGTGTCATTGCATGTCTGTTCTTTTCATGAACCACATAAGGATCCACCAGTGTCATTGCATGTCTGTTCTTTTCATGAACCACACCCAATGTCATTGCATGTCTGTTCTTTTCATGAAACACACTCGGTGTCACTGCATGTCGGTTCTTTTCATGAACCACATAAGGATCTACCAGTGTCATTGGATGTGTGTTCTTCTCATGAACCACACGTGAATCCACTGGTGTCATTCCATATTTGTTTCTCTAACGAAACAACATAAGGATCTACCGGTGTCATTGCATGTCTATTCTTTTCATGAACCACACCTAGTGTCATTGCATGTGTTTTCTTCTAAACAAACCACATAAGGATCCACCAGTGTCATTGCATGTTTGTTCTTTTCATGAACCACACATAAGGATCCACCAGTGTCATAGCATGTCTTTTCTTTTCATGAACCACACCCAATGTCATTGCATGTCTGTTCTTTTCATGAACCACATAAGGATCTACCAGTGTCATTGCATGTCTGTTCTTTTCATAAACCACACCCAGTGTCATTGCATGTGTGTTCCTCTAAACAAACCACATAAGGATCCACCAGTGTCATTGCATGTCTGTTCTTTTCATGAACCACACATAAGGATCCACCAGTGTCATTGCATGTCTGTTCGTTTCATGAACCACACCCAATGTCATTGCATGTCTGTTCTTTTCATGAACCACATAAGGATCTACCAGTGTCATTACATGTCTGTTCTTTTCATAAACCACACTCAGTGTCATTGCATGTGTGTTCTTCTAAAATAACCACATAAGGATCCACTAGTGGCATTGCATGTTTGTTCTTTTCATGAACAACACATAAGGATCCACCAGTGTCATTGCATGTCTATTCTTTAATGAACCACACCCAATGTCATTGCATGCTTGTTCTTTTCATGAACCACATAAGGATCTACCAGTGTCATTGCATGTCTGTTCTTTTCATGAACCAAACCCAGTGTCATTGCATGTGTGTTCTTCTAAACAAACCACATAAGGATCCACCAGTGTCATTGCATGTTTGTTCTTTTCATGAACCACACATAAGGATCCACCAGTGTCATTGCATGTCTGTTCTTTTCATGAACCACACACAATGTCATTGCATGTCTGTTCTTTTCATGAACCACATAAGGATCTACTCTGTCATTGCATGTGTGTTCTTTTCATTAACCACATAAGGATCCACTAGTGTCATTGCATGTCTGTTCTTTTCATAAACCACATAAGGATCCACCAGTGTCATTGCATGTCAGTTCTTTTCATGAACCACACCCTGTGTCACTGCATGTAAGTTCTTTTCATGAACCACATAAGGATCCACCAGTGTCATTGGATGTGTGTTCTTCTCATGAACCACACGTGGATCCACCGGTGTCATTGCATGTCTGTTCTTTTCATGAACCACACCCAATGTCATTGCATGTCTGTTCTTTTCATGAACCACATAAGGATCTACCAGTGTCATTGCATGTCTGTTCTTTTCATGAACCACACCCAGTGTCATTGCATGTGTGTTCTTCTAAACAAACCACATAAGGATCCACCAGTGTCATTGCATGTCTGTCCTTTTCATGAACCACACATAAGGATCCACCAGTGTCATTGCATGTCTGTTCTTTTCATGAACCACACCCAATGTCATTGCATGTCTGTTCTTTTCATGAACCACATAAGGATCTACCAGTGTCATTGCATGTATGTTCGTTTCATGAACCACATAAGGATCAACCAGTGTCATTGCATGTTTGTTCTTTTCATGAACCACATAAGGATCCACCAATGTCATTGCATGTCTGTTCTTTTCATGAACCACACCCACTGGCATTGCATGTCTGTTCTTTTCATGAAAGACACCTGGTGTCACTACATGTAAGTTCTTTTCATGAACCACATAAGGATCCATCAGTGTCATTGGATGTGTGTTCTTCTCATGAACCACACGTGGATCCACCGGTGTCATTGCATGTATGTTCCTCTAAACAAACCACATAAGGATCCACCAGTGTCATTGCATGGCTGTTCTTTTAATGAACCACACGTAGTGTCATTGCATGTGTGTTCTTCTAAACAAACCACATAAGGATCCACCAGTGTCATTGCATGTATGTTCTTTTCATTAACCACACATAAGGATCCACCAGGGTCATTGCATGTATGTTCTTTTCATGAACCACATAAGGATCCACCAGTGTCATTCCATCTATGTTCTTTTCATGAACCACATAAGGATCCACCAGTGTCATTGCATGTCTGTTCTTTTCATGAACCACACCCAGTGTCATTGCATGTCTGTTCTTCTAAACAAACCACATAAGGATCCACCAGTGTCATTGCATGTCTGTTCTTTTCATGAACCACACCCAATGTCATTGTATGTCTATTGTTTTCATGAACCACATAAGGATCCACCAGTGTCATTGCATGTCTGTTCTTTTCATGAATCACAGCTAGAGTCATTGCACGTCTGTTACTTCCATAAACCACATAAGGATCTACCAGTGTCATTGCATGTCTGTTCTTTTCATGAACCACACCCGGTGTCACTTCATGTAAGTTCTTTTCATGAACCACATAAGGATCCACCAGTGTCATTGGACGTGCGTGGATCCACCAGTGTCATTGCATGTCTGTTCTTTTCATGAACCACACCCAATGTCATTGCATGTCTATTATTTTCATGAACCACATAAGGATCTACCAGTGTCATTGCATGTCTGTTCTTTTCATGAACCACACCCAGTGTCATTGCATGTCTGTTCTTCTAGAAAAACCACATAAGGATCCACCAGTGTCATTGCATGTCTGTTCTTTTCATGAACCACACATAAGGATCCACTAGTGTCATTGCATGTTTGTTCTTTTCATGGACTACACCCAATGTCATTGCATGTCCGTTCTTTTCATGAACCACATAAGGATCTACCAGTGTCATTGCATATCTGTTCTTTTCATGAACCACATAAGGATCCACCAGTGTCATTGCATGTATGTTATTTTCATGAACCACATAAGGATCCACCAGTGTCATTGCATGTCTGTTCTTTTCATGAACCACATAAGGATCCACCAGTGTCATTGCATGTCTGTTCTTTTCATGAACCACACCCGGTGTCACTGCATGTAAGTTCTTTTCATGAACCACATAAGGATTCACCAGTGTCATTGGATGTGTGTTCTTCTCATGAACCACACGTGGATCCACCGGTGTCATTGCATGTCTGTTCTTTTCATGAACCATGCCCAATGTCATTACATGTTTGTTCTTTTCATGAACCACATAAGGATCTACCAATGTCATTGCATGTCTGTTCTTTTCATGAACCACACCCAGTGTCATTGCATGTGTGTTCTTCTAAACAAACCACATAAGGATCCACCAGTGTCATTGCATGTTTGTTTTTTCATGAACCACATAAGGATCCACTAGTGTCATTGCATGTCTGTTCTTTTCATGAACCACAGATAAGGATCCACCAGTGTGATTGCATGTCTGTTCTTTTCATGAACCATATAAGGATCCACCAGTGTCATTGCATGTATGTTCTTTTCATGAACCACACCCAGTGTCATTGCATGTTTGTTCTTTTCATGAAACACACCCGGTGTCAGTACATGTAAGTTCTTTTCATGAACCACATAAGGATACACCAGTGTCATTGGATGTGTGTTCTTCTCATGAACCACACGTGGATCCACTGGTGTCATTGCATGTCTGTTCCTCTAAACAAACCACATAAGGATCCACCAGTGTCATTGCATGTCTATTATTTTCATGAACCACACCTAGTGTCATTGCATGTGTGTTCTTGTAAACAAACCACATAAGGATCCACCAGTGTCATTGCATGTCTATTATTTTCATGAACCACATAAGGATCCACCATTGTCATTGCATGTCTGTTCTTTTCATGAATCACAGCTAGAGTCATCACATGTCTGTTACTTCCATAAACCACATAAGGATCTACCAGTGTGATTGCATGTCTGTTCTTTTCATGAACCACACCCAGTGTCATTGCATGTGTGTTCTTCTAAACAAACCACATAAGGATCCACCAGTGTCATTGCATGTCTGTTCTTTTCATGAACCACACATAAGGATCCACCAGTGTCATTGCATGCATGTTCTTTTCATGAACCACACCCAATGTCATTGCATGTCTGTTATTTTTATGAACCACATAAGGATCTACCAGTGTCATTGCATGTCTGTTCTTTTCATGAACCACATAAGGATCCACCAGTGTTATTGCATGTCTGTTCTTTTCATCAACCACATAAGGATCCACCAGTGTCATTACATGTCTATTCTTTTCATGAACCACACCCGGTGTCACTGCATGTAAGTTCTTTTCATGAACCACATAAGGATCCAATAGTGTCATTGGATGTGTGTTCTTGTCATGAACCACACGTGGATCCACCGGTGTCATTGCATGTCTGTTCTTTTCATGAACCACACCTAATGTCATTGCATGTCTGTTCTTTTCATGAACCACTCCTAGTGTCATTGCATGTGTGTTATTTTCATGAGCCACATAAGGATCCACCAGTGTCATTGCATGTCTGTTCTTTTCATGAACCACACATAAGGATCCACCAGTGTCATTGCATGTCTGTTCTTTTCATGAACCACACCCAATGTCATTGCATGTTTGTTCTTTTCATGAACCACACCCAATGTCATTGCATGTTTGTTATTTTCATGAACCACATAATGATCTACCAGTGTCGTTGCATGTCTGTTCTTTTCATGAACCACATAAGGATCCACCAATGTCATTGCATGTCTGTTCTTTTCATGAACCACATAAGGATCCACCAGTGTCATTGCATGTATGTTATTTTCATGAACCACACCCAGTGTCATTGCATGTCTGTTCTTTTCATGAAACACACCCGGTGTCACTGCATGTAAGTTCTTTTCATGAACCAGATAAGGATCCACCAGTGTCATTGGATGTGTGTTCTTCTCATGAACCACACGTGGATCCACCGGTGTCATTGCATGTCTATTCCTCTAAACAAACCACATAAGGAACCACCAGTGTCATTGCATGTTTGTTCTTTTCATGAACCACACCCAGTGTCATTGCATGTGTGTTCTTCTAAACAAACCACATAAGGATCCACCAGTGTCATTGACTGTTGATACATTGCAAATGTATCTATTATTTTTGATGTTGCATGCTTGGTTTTATCCACTTTCTTGTGTTTTGTTCCAACTTTGGAGTAATTTTCATATGATTTCTTGGACTAACCTATTAACAAGAGCCATAGTGCCAGCTGCCTGTTTTCTGCTGTTTTTGGTTCCAGGAAAGTCAGAAAATGAATATTCTCGGAATTGGACGGGACAAAAGCCAAAGTGCCTATTTTTTTCGGAAGGGATCAAGTGCCAGAATACGAGACGGAGAAGGGCCAGGGGCCGGCCACACCACCTGGCCACGCGGTCCGGCTGGGCCCGCGCCAGGGGGTGGTGTGGTGGCTTTCGGCACCCCCTCGGCCTCTCCTTCCGCCTATATATTGCCCTCGGGACGAAAACCCTAAGTACCCGATCAAAAATCCACGAAAGAGTCTATAGCCACCGTCATCTCCATTCCTAGATCGGGAGGGATCTGAAGCTCTTCCTAGCACCCTGCTAGAGAGGGGAATTCACACTGGAGGCTTTCTTCATCACTATGCAAGCCTCCGGTGTGATGCGTGAGTAGTTCATCCTTGGACTACGGATCCATGTAGTAGCTAGATGGCTGGTTCTCCTCCTTTGTGCTTTCATGTTTAGATCTTGTGAGCTCCGTTCATGATCAAGATCATCTATTTGTAATTCTGCATGTTGTGTTTGCGGGGATGCGATGGATATTGAGATGCTATTTTAGATTGATTATTGATTCTATCATGTCTTTGTTATTTGAGATCTTGCATGCTTTCCATTGTTAGTAGCTATCTTGGCCAAGTAGATGCTATCAACTCCAAGAGTTAGTATTTATGCTCGATAGTGGGTTCATGCCTCTGGTAATCTGGGGAAGTGACAGAAATCTCTAAGGTACTAGATGTGTTGTTGCTACTAGGGAGAAAACAACAATCATTTGTTCATAGAACAATCGTATTGTTTACTTTACACGCAGTTCGTAAAGCAATAATCTGTTGCTTGCAACTTAATACTGGAGGGGGTTCAGATGATAACCTAAAGGTGGATTATTAGTCATAGATGCAGTTGGATTACGGTCTATGTATAATGTTGTAATGCCCAATCAAATCTCATAGGAGTCAAGATGATTAGTATATGCATGTATGCTTTCTTGATGTTTGTCAATTGCACCGCTGTAATTTGTTCACCCAACATGTCATGTATCTTAAGGAGAATCGCCACTAGTGAACTATGGATCCCGGTCCTTTCTTTTACCATCAATATACAATCTACTATTTACTATTTTCTGTTTACTTTTTGCAAGCTATTACTATCTTCCACACAATACGTTTAATCCTTTGTTTTCAGCAAAACCGGTGAGATTGACAACCTCACTGAGTTGGGGGCAAAGTTTTGTGATTGTGTTGTGCAGGATCCCAGCTTTGAATGTTTTGCAAATACTTTGATCAAGTCTTTGATGGTGCATGTCACCTCAAAAATTATTCTTTCTTTTTATCACTTACCTACTCGAGGAGGAGCAGGAGTTAAGCTTGGGGATGTTGATACATTGCAAATGTATCTATAATTTTTGATGTTCCATGCTTGGTTTTATCCACTTTCTTGTGTTTTGTTCCAACTTTGGAGTATTTTTCATATGATTTCTTAGACTAACCTATTAACAAGAGCCACAGTGCCAGCTGCCTGTTTTCTGCTGTTTTTGGTTCCAGGAAAGTAAGAAAATGAATATTCGGAATTGGACGGGACAAAAGCCAAAGTGCCTATTTTTCCGGAAGTGATCAAGTGCTAGAATACAAGACGGTGAAGGGCCAGGGAGCCACCACACCACCTGGCCGCGCCGCCAGGCCTGGCCCGCGCCAGGGGTTGGTGTGGCCGCTCCCGGCACCCCCTCGACCTCTCCTTCCGCCTATATATTGCCCTCGGGACGAAAACCCTAAGGACCTGATCAAAAATCCACGAAAGAGTCTGTAGCCGCCCTCATCTCCATCCCTAGATCGGGAGGGATCTGAAGCTCTTCCCAGCACCCTGCCGGAGAGGGAAATTCACCCTGGAGGCCTTCTTCATCACCATGCAAGCCTCTGGTGTGATGCGTGAGTAGTTCATCCTTGGACTACGGATCCATGTAGTAGCTAGATGGCTGGTTCTCCTCCTTTGTGCTTTCATGTTTAGATCTTGTGAGCTCCGTTCATGATCAAGATCATCTATTTGTAATTCATACATGTTGTGTTTGCGGGGATCCGATGGATATTGAGATGCTATTTCAGATTCATTATTGATTCTATCATGTCTTTGTTATTTGAGATCTTGCATGCTTTCCGTTGTTAGTAGCTATCTTGGCCAAGTAGATGCTAGCAACTCCAAGAGTTAGTATTTATGCTCGATAGTGGGTTCATGCCTCTGGTAATCTGGGGAAGTGACAGAAATCTCTAAGGTACTAGATGTGTTGTTGCTACTAGGGACAAAACAACAATCATTTGTTCATAGAACAATCGTATTGTTTACTTTACACGTAGTTCGTAAAGCAATAATCGGTTGCTTGCAACTTAATACTGGAGGGGGTTCGGATGATAACCTGTAGGTGGATTATTAGTCATAGATGCAGTTGGATGGCGGTCTATGTATTATGTTGTAATGCCCAATCAAGTCTCAGAGGAGTCAGGATGATTAGTATATGCATGTATTGCTTTCTCGGTGTTTGTCAATCGCCCCGCTGTAATTTGTTCACCCAGCATGTTATCTATCTAAGGAGAGCCACCTCTAGTGAACTATGGATCCCGGTCCTTTTTCTTTACATACAATCTATAAACTGTTTACTACTTTGTGTTTACTTTCTGCAAACTTTTACTTCTTTCCATTCGATACGTTTAATCCTTTGTTTTCCGCAAAACACGGTGAGATTCACAACCTCATCGCAAGTTGGGGACAAAGTTCTGTGGTTGTGTTGTGCAGGTCTCCACGTTGCTACTAGCACCGGTAGTGCGCCCTGCCAAAGCTCAACTAGTAACACCTTTGGGGTGTTTCCTTGCTCCTACTGGTTCGATTAAACCTTGGTTTCATAACTGAGGGAAAACTTACTGCTGTGCTCATCATACCTTCCTCTTGGGGTTCCCAACGAGCTCTACATCGAAAGTCGAGCGCATCAAGATCTTTTCTAGCGCCGTTGCTGGGGAGTCAAGGACATCTTCACAAGGATTGAACTATTCTTCAAGGAACCTATTGGATTCAGCTGCTGGAGGTACCTTTATGACCATCACTTTGGGTGTTGCAACAAAACTTCTGGACAATATGATGGTTAATTATTCTGAATGGCATACTGAGAGAGCTCCACAAGGTAAGAAGGTGAATTCTGTTGAGGAAACCTCCTCCTTGAGTGATAAGATTGATATTATTATGTCTATGCTTGTTAATGGGAAAGCCCATATCGATCCTAATAATGTTCCTTTAGCCTCTTTGGTTGCTCAAGAAGAGTAAGTTGATGTGAACTTCATAAGAAATAACAATTTTGGCAACAATGCTTATGGTAATAATGCTTATAGGAACAATTTTGGTAACAAGAATTATAAGCCATATCCTCCCAACAATGGCAATGCTTATGGAAATTCTTACAACAATAATAAGAGTGCTCCCTCTGAACTTGAAGATATGCTTAAGGAGTTTATTAGTAAACAAACTGCTTTCAATAAAACTATTGAGGAAAAACTCTCTAATGCTGAAAGAAATATAGCATCTTTGGCTGAAGCTCAATCTACTTTGAATAAAATGGCTGCTAAACCTGAAACTAATGAGAATCCCTTTGCAGCTACTAATGCCATACAAGTAAGAATTGATGAAAATGTTAGACTATTAGCCGAATTACATGCTAAGTGGGAAAGAGAAGATGAAATTGCTAGAAACATTAGTGTTTCGACTATTACCACCACTGGTGTTAAGGCTACTAATAGTTCTACTACTTTAGATGATAAAGTTTATTTTGATCTTGATGGTTGCAATATCTCTGAAGTTATTAAGTTCCTACAAAAGCTTGCTAAAAGTCCTAATGCTAGTGCTATGAACATGGCTTTTACAAAACACATTACTGATGCTCTCATAAAGATTAAAGAAGAAAAGATGAAACATAAAGCTTCTATTCCTATAAAGCAAGAAGATGGTTGGGAACCCATCATTAATATGAAAGTGAATGACTTTGATTTCAAAGCTTTGTGTGATCTTGATAGTAGTGTTTCTATTATGCCTAGAAGGGTTTATGATATGCTTGATTTGCCTCCTCTTGAAGATTGTTATTTGAATGTCCCACTTGATGCTAATGCTAAAAAGAAACTCATGGGGAGTCTTAATGATGTTCTTATTAGGGTTAACGATTCCTATGTCCCCATTGATTTCTATCTTTTGGATGTTGAATACAATGCTTCTTGTCCTATTACTTTGGGAAGACCTTTTCTTAGAACTGTTGGTGCCATCATTGATATGAAAGAAGGCACCATTAAATATCAACTCCCACTCAAGAAAGGTATACAACACTTCCCTAAAAAGAGAGAAAAGATTTCTTTTGCTTCTCCTATGAAAACAAAATTTGGTCTTAATGCTTCTTCATTTGAGAACACTTGATTCTTTCTTTGCTTCTTATGCCTAACTTAAAGGCGTTAAAGAAAAGTACTTGTTGAGAGATAACAAAAGAGTTTTAGTTGAGTCTTGGAAGTTGTTACCTCTTTAATAACCTCTCCTTATCCTTTTTATTTGCTTTTGTGCCAAGAGTAACCTCTAATGAGAGAGAAGTAATGATTGGGAAAGTTGCTGTCCCGAAACAGATTTCTGTGCTTCACCGTAAAAATTTGTGAGAGAGCTCTGTATGTCGGATTGAGCTGTAT